>JBBGBA010000496.1:0-12889 GCA_038088335.1 Mesorhabditis sp. LJ9110
TTCTCCAGCAAGTTCCCGTCCGTCATCGCGTTGATCGTGCCGACACCATAGCCAAGGGGCTCGAGGTCCTCGACGACGCTCTGCCACACCGGCTCGATCTGGTAGCACAGGTGGCAGTAGCCCGAGTAGGCGAACAGGATGAACGGCTGCTGGTGGCTCTAAATATTTAACATAATTAAAATATGGAAAGCGTAGAGAAAAACGATATAAAAACACTACGGTTTTAGCTACCCGACATCAAAAAATGGAAAAATATCGATTTAAGCCAATCTTTAGACAGTTTAAAATTTTCTAAATAATTTTTCGCGTCAAAATACGGAAAAAATTATGAAAATAAAGAAAACAAAGGGGAATATCATCTTTAGCTACACGATCAAAACTACCAAAAATAACTTTTTTCGACCAATCTTTAGAGTTTAAAATTTTTAAAGGTTTTCCGACTTAAAGTATAGCTAAATTTGTATATTTGTAAATTTTTTTGCACCTAGCCACTCACCTTCTCCAGAATCGAGTGTGAATACAGCCGCATGCTGACCTTGTGCTTGGCGAAGAACGAATTCTGCCGATCCGTCTGCCCGAATCCGCCAAACTGCAAATTTTGCATTTTCTAAACCTTGAAGGAATACTTACGAAGCTATTGTAGCCGCAGAACCCGTGGAAATCGTTGTGTCCTTGGGGCGTGTCGTCAAACGCTCCGTATTTATCATATCTAGCGAAAAAATTACAAAATTTTCCATAACCCCCCAACCTGGCCTTCTTTATCGGGTCCGAGAGCACCTCGTACGCCTTGCTGATCGCCATAAACTGCTCGCCGGCCTCAGGGCTGTCATTTTTGTCGGGGTGCCTGAAGGGAGTGGATTTCAAGCCAATTGAAGCCGACGTACCACTCGCGAGCCTGCGATTTGTAGGCCTTCTTGATGTCGCGGATCGAGGCGTCCTTCTTTAAGCCGAGTGTCGCGTACGGGTACTGGAAATCGTTTTTAAAGCCAAGTAAAAGCGTTATCGGGTCTTTTGCGCTATCAGGGGGGACAATTTTTTTTGGTAGTAGGCCAAATAGGCAAAATATATAGTAACTTATTAGAAAGTGTTTCAATCGTCTTTTTAGTAAAATATAACGACATTTTAACTACAAAACTATCTAAAAAGCTTTAAAAATCCGCTAAGCAGTCGAAATTTCGGTCAAAAATCTATATTTTAGGCATTTTTTTAAGTAAGACAATTGTATATGCAGATTTAATTATTAACGTACTGAATGTGCAAATTGAAACATTTTACGGAGCACAGACCTGATGCGGTATCGCTGCTGAGCTGCCGCCCAGTAGCCTTCGCCGATTTGGCCCTCCTTGGAATAGGTGAACTCCCCGAAGTCGCCGACGCGTCTCCTGGAAAGCTTTTTGTAGTGTATTTAAGGCAAAATTATTACCTCACAATTTGCCCAAGTAAGCCGTCGGACGCCGTTGAATACCAAAATACACACAGACTCGTGCATATGCAACTAAATCAAAGGATGTTTGTACATTCTTTTTCCATCCTGAATCAAATCAATTTCCAGTCAATTTCAGACCACCTAAATAATCAAAAACTTTGAAAAGATTACCGGAAATAAGGCGAAGCAAGTGTTCTCGTCGAGCCGCTCGGCCACATGGAACTCTTCGTGTCCCACAAGTCGTTCTCGTGACCGTTCTTCGCAAATTGTCGGCACGTGGTTCCTAAAATAGTAATCTGGTCGCAGAAAAAGGGATCTTACATTGACCAATTGGATATTGAGCGGACTTCATGTTGCTGCCAAAACAGCCACAACTGAAAAAAAAACGTTGGGAAGTAGAGAAATTCTACGCGAGTCCGACAGCGCCGGCTAAGATGCTCTAGAAACAAACATTTGCTTTGGCTGTGCGACACGCTTCTTCGGTGCCGATGAACACGATGTAGCTGCCGGGAGGCTCGCGTCTAGGCTTGACAACGAGCGAGTAAACAGATCTAAATTTGAAATCATGGAAATTCTGGTGCTTGCCGTTAAGCGGGCGGTGGCGAGCTTAAGGGGAAACAATTTTGCCCCCAGTAATTTTGCACGCCCTATAACGACATTACAAACCATTTTTTATCGTACCTTACACAGTTTTTAATTACAAAACCATTAGAAAAAGCCAAATTTCTGACTTTTTGATAAAAAATGTCAACAAATGCCAATTTTTCGACATTTCAAAAAATATTTTTTAGAGCGTACTACAAGCAAAATCTATTGTAACATACTCTGTTTAGTAGATAGGTGCTTGCAAAATGGAAAGTTTGGCTATTTTGGTTAAAATCGCTTTTTCGACGCATATATAAGCTCGACTCTCAGGCACTTAAAAATATACAGGGACATTCTCCCGTCATAGTAAAACCTAGGCTTGGTACGAAAAGTCCACCCCCCCCCCCCCTCGAAAAGAACCCTAATTATTTCAGAACAGCAGCAGTAATTTTAATAAAAACTGACTCGAAAGCGAAGCCCTTCGTGATGCCTATCTTGAAGGGGTGATATCCCCTCGACACGGGCAACCGTTGCTCCCTTTTGCGGTCAATAGAGGGCACAAAGCGCTTGATCACGTCGATAGCCTTCTCCTTGCTCAGCTCCAGGCCAGAAAGGCGTCCGCAACTGACCGTGGCCGTGTGATAGTAGATGCTGAACCACCAGGGCAGTACTTGGGTGTAGGTCAGCCTCAGGCTCTGCGACTTCCGGTTTCTCACAACGCCGATGTAGCGCCCGGCAAACTTGTCCTTGTGCCCAAATGTTGTCTCGACGCCGAAGAGTTCGTTGTTGGACATATCAATGTTTCGGTAGGCCACCTCTACAGTTACGCCATCCTGGACTTTCTTTCCATTAAATTGAACCGCTCCATCTTGGCCTTTTGATCCTAGCGTTGAGTCCAAAAGCACGCGAACTTGGCTGGTGGTCGCAACTCGACAGCGCCGATCTGCAGGAGCCGTCACGTAATCCTCAATAGCCTCCACAGCCGCCGAAACTCGCTCATCGGCAATTTCGTAGACGGTAAACGCGAAAAGCCGAGCCTCGTGCCAGCATTTCTCCTTTTCACAGCGCTTTTCATAGGTGAAGCCGAGCGAGCGATAGACCGAGCTCAAGCTGTACAGCGGCTTGATCAGGTTGACGAGCCCGTTGCTTTGGCAGGGCAGCATCTTCAGCCACGGTGTGTAGTTTTCCACGCACAACGATTCGCGCGGGGCGGCAGCCGAGAATTCGAAGCCCGCCTTGACCGTGTCGGGAAAGATGTGGGTGATCGACGTGCCGAAAGCCCCGTTCATCGAGTGGATCAGCGAGATCCAGCGCTTTTCCAGCGTTGACGCATCGCCCTCGAACGTTTTATTCTTCCTTTTTTTAGCCTCGTGCCAGCATTTTATATACTCCATAGACCTGAAAATGAAAAGTTAGTCGCGTCGAAAAGTTGGCGATAAATTAGGTTTTTAGGAGGGAAACGGCGTGTAAAACGGCTTTTTTGCATGAATCCACGGTTTTATGCAATGCAGATGACAGATTCAGCAATACTAATAAATAAAAAGTATTCATCGCGGAAAACGGCTCAAACAGCCCACAATACAAATGTTATCACCATTTATTGACCAGCAACGAGAACCCGCCCATAATAATAACAAAAAAAAGCGAAAATCAACAAATCACACAAAAACTTTAGCTAAAACATCACGGAATGAGGGTTCGACTTGGAAAAAGTTGCTTTGCGGGAGATAGGGCACCGGGACGGCGAGCGGGATGACGTGCGAGAAGTGGAGCACAAAGTCGCCGCTTCCGAACGGCAATTGCTTCTTGTCGACCTGAAAGAATACTTTCAAAAGGTAGAAAAATAAAAATTTACCTCATCCGAGTAGTCCTTCAGCGTCATCACTTCGTCTAGGTAAGCCTTGCCGACGACACAACCAGTCGGAAATGCCGAAGGAGCCGAGGCACCTAAAATGTGTAGTTTCAGCCAAATCCTAGAAGAGCTTACCAGTCTTCAAATTTTTGCTGAAAGCATCGATATCTGCTTGTGGGGCCATCAGTCCTTGCACAAACATAGAGTGGGCCCTTCAGCAGCAAGTCTTCATCCCAGCGAATGTATCTAAAGAACAATAAAAAAAACACAAGAAGTAACTTACTTCAACAATCCATTCGCCAGGTACGAGGCTGCCGGCTGCGGCAAAGCGACAGCATAATCAGCACGCTGTCTCGGCTGCCAGGGCCTCTTCGTTGAAATAGCACAGCTCGCTGACTTCCGTCACTTCGGTCGGCTTGTGCGCAAATTGTTTAATTTGTTTAAAACCATTTTTTAACCAAACTGCCAATACTTGTGGGATGAAGCCCTTCGGTTCCCATTGCGCGTTCACCGGCACGTTCACTTACTTGCCGCTAGGCTCTGAACAAAAGAAGACGGACATTCCGAAAAAAGTCACACGGGGCGAGGAGGTGGTTATGCCGGCACAAAAAAAGAAGTGGCATGCAGAGTTTTATGGTCACAATAACGATAAAACGACAATGGTGGATAGAGACACACACGGAGGGCTAGCTAGGCGGCTAGATAGGTCGCAAAAATGTGGGGTGGATCGTAGTTGGTGGGTCGATCGCGGGAAGTCGTGGCGGCACGCACCGTTTAGACGAAGTGGCGGTTGGTGGCGTAGAGCTGCTTGTCGACGCCGACGGACACGGCCCCTTGCTGAAAAGAATGGCTGATAGATCAGACACGAAAAACATTAGGCTATAGCGAAATATAGACACACCTGTTCGCGCAAGAAAAGACGCGATCCTCGCTTGAGTCCATGCGGCGACAGGTAGTCCCAGGCGCTCATCCAGGTCGGGAAAGCCGGGCTAAAATATGGATACAAACACCCTCCCAAAGCCATACCTGTAAGGCAAGAATGAAACGGCCAATCCACTGCCAGCGACGGCCATCACCGTCGAGACGAGGGAGTACGGGTACGTGACCGAGTTGACGGCGAACGGCACGATGAAGTGGACGGCCTTGCGTACGTCGTCGAGCTCCTTCTTGCCCTGCTCGCTCTCGTTGGCCTTCTCGTAGAGGCCGGAGCGGACAATGGCGCGCTCGGCAAAGTAGGTGGCAAAGTGGACGCCGGCGACGACGGCCAGCTCGCCGAGAATGTGCGGGATCAGGCCACTGGAAAAATATCTTGAGTAAAATCGAAAAACTAAATTTTACCTGAAAAGCCCTCCTGGTCCCTCCTCGATGCCGATCAGGCGGAGTCCGTGGAAGACAGTTTGGTACTTTGCCTCGCCGCCGATGAGTTGGGCGATTTGTCGGACGCAGACGACTAAAAACTATGATTAAAGTCAACCACTTGATTGGTTACCTGTCATGGGTCGAGCCACAATGACGGCCACCGTTCGCACCGTTGAGTCACGAATGCACGCGCGCAGCATGCGGCGGAATGCCTCGTGGTCGCTCAGAGACTAAATCTCGATAATCGGACGCCGGATTTCTTCGTTACCTTCTCCTCCTTGCCGTCAAAATCGGCCGAACCGCCGACTTCTGGGTAATACTTGTCGAGGTGCTAAAGAACAGTCAAATCCGAAAGGAAGCTCGAACCTTCTTGGCAACATGTCCCACGGTGCCGCCCACCACGAAGCTGACGAGCGCCGAATCCAACCCGGTCCACAGCACGCTGACGCCCTTCTTTTCCGCCAGTTGTTTAGCTAAACTATACGTTTCAAATTCACAAAATGGGTACCATAGCTAAATCCGTTGGGCAAGAATTAGGCGTTGCGTCCGGCGACGATAAGGCCTTGCCGGAGGAGAGCGGGAATGGTTCATGTCCAAGCTGAAAAAGCGAATAAGTTGTGAAAACGAAAAATACTTGAATTAGAGTTTTCACGACGGTAATTGGATAGGTGGCGGCTGCGACGAGCGTTTTCGCGGCTAGTCCTTTGTAGAATTTTTCCTAAAATATATAAATATATAAAACTGAAAGTTGTTCTCACATCTTCCTCGGTCATCCCCAGGAAGGGATCGTGGGCGAGCTGGACGTTAGAATCGATGGCAGCCATTCTGAAACAGTCATTTAGTACAGCTGATAAAAACAAGGCAGAGCGATCGTGAAACGTGCAAACAATATCGGATACGTTACGACTAATTATTTCGAGATTTCGAAAAGTCAAGCAGTAGCGATAGGCTCTAGAAATAAATAAAAAGTATTCATCGCGGAAAACGGCTCAAACAGCCCACAATACAAATGTTATCACCATTTATTGACCAGCAACGAGAACCCGCCCATAATAATAACAAAAAAAAGCGAAAATCAACAAATCACACAAAAACTTTAGCTAAAACATCACGGAATGAGGGTTCGACTTTGAAAAAGTTGCTTTGCGGGAGATAGGGCACCGGGACGGCGAGCGGGATGACGTGCGAGAAGTGGAGCACAAAGTCGCCGCTTCCGAACGGCAATTGCTTCTTGTCGACCTGAAAGAATACTTTCAAAAGGTAGAAAAATAAAAATTTACCTCATCCGAGTAGTCCTTCAGCGTCATCACTTCGTCTAGGTAAGCCTTGCCGACGACACAACCAGTCGGAAATGCCGAAGGAGCCGAGGCACCTAAAATGTGTAGTTTCAGCCAAATCCTAGAAGAGCTTACCAGTCTTCAAATTTTTGCTGAAAGCATCGATATCTGCTTGTGGGGCCATCAGTCCTTGCACAAACATAGAGTGGGCCCTTCAGCAGCAAGTCTTCATCCCAGCGAATGTATCTAAAGAACAATAAAAAAAAAACACAAGAATTAACTTACTTCAACAATCCATTCGCCAGGTACGAGGCTGCCGGCTGCGGCAAAGCGACAGCATAATCAGCACGCTGTCTCGGCTGCCAGGGCCTCTTCGTTGAAATAGCACAGCTCGCTGACTTCCGTCACTTCGGTCGGCTTGTGCGCAAATTGTTTAATTTGTTTAAAACCATTTTTTAACCAAACTGCCAATACTTGTGGGATGAAGCCCTTCGGTTCCCATTGCGCGTTCACCGGCACGTTCACCTCGGCCAACTGCTTGCGCGTCTCCGACTTTTCCAATATTGTTCGAATCACGGGGTCGTAACTCGGATCAGTGGCGCTGGACCCCGCTGGACCACGTCTAGGCCCTATGAATCGAGCGCTCTTCCACAGAAAGTTACCCTGAAGAAAGAAAAACGCATCTCCCATGAAAACCTCTTTGTATTGGCATATAGGACTGCGGCGCATGCTTGAGGGATTAGCTTCCTTTTTTTGGCCTGCGGCGTCCGCTTGAGCGGTTTGCTTCGCTATAAAGCCTGCGGCGCAACCTTCGTTTTAAAGCCTGCGGCGCTAGCTTGTGGGGCTAGCTTCGTTCTAAAGCCTGCGGTTAGTGTTTTCATTTTTATTTTTTTTACTTTGATAAGCCTCCGAAATGGCGTGTCAGAATCGGAGTGATCGCGCGAGCAGATGTGCGAGTTGCCCGAGGGCATGTCACATCAGCGTGTTTGAACCCGTTCGCAGCTGGGGTGAGGATACGATCCTTGTCTCTAGATTATTGATTGTTGATTGTTGACCTTTTTAAAAATGTTTTTCTTTATTTTGATGCCAAGCTTACACGCCTTTTACTTGGGTTCTTAGCGCCAGCTTGTAAGATATCTGCGTTCTTTCGCATTATAAGGGGGGTGGGAGGGGCCAACTTTTTTCTTAGAATCTAATTTTTCAATTATAAATGGTGAAAGTGTTTCTAAACGGTTTTTTTACATTCCTAAACGTGAAATTTACAAAATTTCTTAAAAAGGGTAAAAACTGCATTTTTTCCGACCAAAATGGCTGATTTTTGCACAAAATTTCGACTTTTCCAAAATTTCTAGTTTTTAGATAGTGTTTCTAGTCATTTTTTACTAAAAACACTATTAAAACACTTGCTATTTAGTTACTAGACAATGCGAGACTTATGTAAAAAGTTTGGTCTCCCGAAAATGCGAAAGAACCGAAACCTTTCAACGTAGCGAGCTTACTATTCTTCCTCCTATATTATTGATTTCAACAGTTACTTTTCAAACTGTTTTCTTTTAATCTTATGAAAGTTTTATTCTATTACCTTTTTAGCACCAGCCTTCCGTGCAACCTTGCCGAGGAAGATGGGCCCAAAATTGGCGTCAAAAACCGCAGCTGGTGGGTACCTCTTTATTGTCTATTTTTTTTATAGTTATTTCTTCAAATTTGATAATGTACTATCTCCTTTTTAGGCCTAAAACCTGCAACAGCTACAGCCAAGCCCGACGACCGGAAGCGGATAACCCGAAGCACCTCGCTGGACAAGAGCGCCAAGGACAAGGAAGTTAAGGTAAACAAGGGTATCAAAAAACGCTTTATAGACTCAAAATCTTGTTCTTCATAGGTCTTAAAAGGCTAATAAATTGATGTAGGCTTTTACGAAGCTGTATATTTGATTTATAGAGCCAATATTAAAGGTTTATTACTTTTGAATGTCCAAATTCTATTAATTTATGTAGAAATTGAATAGCTTTTGTAATAACCACTTTAAGAAGCGCTTTATCGATTAAAAGTTCTTTTCTTTTAAATTTTTTTAATTTTCAGTGGATTCTAGTTGATTTGTGGCACCAAACTTTATAGGTTTATAATCTTAAACTCTAAAAAAACTAAACGCTATTGATTTTATGTAGAATTTCTAGATTTATTTCTATAACAGCTTTCCAGCAGCCCAGCACAAAGCCCAAGCCCAACCCAGCAGCCTCCAAGCTCGTGCAGCCCAAATCGATCATGAAGCCGACGGGCAAGGGCAACATTTCGATGGTACGTATCTATTTTTAAGCTTTATTTCACGTTTTTCAGCCCATCGCCGCGCCCAAGAACTCCAAGCCGGAAAAGAAGGAGCAGCCCAAGGTCGTTGGTAAGCGATTTTAAAATATATTTTACCTTATCTTTTTTTAGCCACCAACAAAGCAAAGCCGCAGACTTCAAAAGCTTCGAATGCGAAGCCGGCAAAGCCTGCCGTACGCCAGGAGACGCCGCTTCCAAGGATGGCCGATTTCTCGTTTGGCGAAGAGACACCGGTGGTGTGTTTCTAATTTTTTCTTAGTTTTATGGCTAGTTTCTGGTTGATTATGCTTTAGTTAGCTAAGGACATCTTTATTTTACAATTTTAGTCTCGAAACCGGCGCCCAGTGTCGAGCGGATTGCGGAACTCGGGTGTCGTGGTGAATTCACAGGTACTATTTTATGAAGTTTGTCTACGGGGATAAGTTTTTTGCTTTAATAGTCTTTTTAGTAAAGTTTAGTACTTGTTCAAATGGAAATATGGGTTCAAAAATTGCGAAAAAAATTCAAAAATTTGTTGAAAAACGAAATTTTTGAGTTTTTCACAAACATTTAGCACTGGTTCAAATGGAAAAACGGCATTGACAACCTTTAAAGGGCTGCCGACGGCATGTGTCGATCCCCCCCATCAACAAATTGGCAAGTAGCCAATAGGGCAGAGTGCGCGCCCTGGGGAGAGGCGCAGAGACATTTTCTTTCCAGCGCGTAACCGATTGATTATGCCGTCGGCATCCCTTTAAGCTAGTAAAAAAAAGTTATATTTTTCGTCAAAGAACGATATTCTTGTAGTTTTTAATAGATTGTTTGTATAGTTTGTACGTGTCTGCGTTAAAGGTTTAGAAGTGGTAAAAGACAGTTAAAAAACGTTCTTTAGAAACCCGCACCAGCCGCCAACGAGAGTGCAAAAGTGGGCCCGCAGGACCGCGTCAGGGTGACGATCTGCTACACCTCGCATAACGTATACACAAATTTCCTTATTTTAGCTCTTTTTTAGGATGGAACTGGCGTAAAATTCGCGTACCAGGGTGTATCGATGCAAAAGGTTGCCCCCGAGAGCCGCCAAGAGACGCCCAAAACGGTAGTATACGATTTATTAGCTTTAAAGGGGCTCAGAAGTCAAAATTCGTGCGTGCGGGGATTGAACCTACGGGTCAAAAAACGAAAGGGCCAATGCCGAGAAGTGCTAAGAAAGTGATTTGGTTGCGAAAAAACGTAAAATGTTTGAGAAAAACCGAATCTTTTTGGGGCGAAAACGACATATTGAGTGCGCGGCGATTACATGTCGTAATGCCTTGTAAGGCACCCAATCTCTCGATCTCGGTGATTCTCGTCAATTTTCCTAATTTAAAAGTCTGTAATGATCAAAATTCGTAGAGGATTCCAAAAATAGTATCAGAATTTTTAAATTCAAGCGTTTTCGCGTCCAAACAGGGGCAAATGATCATGCGGCGCGGTCGCGTTGCGGTCGCATCTGGCTATTTGCCAGGAATCACAGCGGGGGACGTGGACCAGATTTCGAGCCCTTTAAGTGGGTTTTAGACGAAATCAAGCACTCTTCGCGGGCCGGCGCACACTTCCAGACGACGGTCAACAACGTGGGATTTGAAAAACGCTGAAAATTACGTATTCTTTAGGGCGTCCGCATCACCCACACGCGCGAGACGTACACGAGCCGCGCGCAATCCCCACCGCCGACACCATTTGTGGTATCGGAAAATTAAAAACATATTTCTTTGATGTTTAGACGCTGCCAAACACCCCGGCGAAGGTCAGCCCTCAAAAAGCCATTCTCGATCGCTCGGTTAGTGATATTTTAGGGGCTTTGGCATTATCGGGGGGTCCCTTGTCTTTTTAAAGGAATAGAAAGTATTATAATAGTATTTTTAAGTAAATTTAACGATATTTGAAGCGGAAGGCCGTTCTGGGAACGCAGAAAACTTTTTCTGGGATTTGAAAATTGCGATTTTTTGTATTTTTATAACGAATTTGAAAGTTTTTTTTGTTTAGGAATAGTAAAAACGCGGAAAGACATTAACAGTTTTCTTTTTGCCAAGTTTAAAAAAAAAATAGTTTTCTGAGTGGCATTGAACTATATTTCAAGCTTAGAATTTTTTTCAGGATTTCAAATTTTGATCGAAAGCCGAGCGTTTTTCGTGTTTTTATTGTAAATTTGTAGAAAACCTCGTAGAATTAGTTCCTCTATTTATAGTAGAAAAATTCGATGATCTGAAAATTCGAGATTCAGTTGCGAGTTTGCTAGCACTGCCAATTGAATGAGCAAAAACTTCCGATTTAGATGCAAATCCACGACGTATCACTGCGGCCGGACGAGCACGATCTCGAGCAGGTCGATTCTGGGATCGTCGAAGAGCCCGACGAGGCCGGTGCCTACCCGGAACCGGTCGAGGCTGGGGACGACGAGCCGGACGAGGTTCTAAAGGAGGACAAAGAAGCTATTCTGAGGGCCGCCGATCCGACCGTAGCTGACGACGCAGCTGATGGTCAGCAGGGCGACGCGCCCAACGAAAGTGTCATCCTGGAGCAAGTTTACATCAAAAATGACGAAACCCCAGAAAAAGAGGACAAGGTTTTGCCCGAGAATCTGAACGACTACACGATGCTGGCGATGGACATCTCCGAAACGGACAAAGTTGAAGAGCCGGCGGCTGGCACCGCCACTGAAGCTACGGACGTCGCCGAGATTTCGATTATTACGCTCAGCGATGACGAGGACGAGGAGATGGAGACGGGCAAGGTTGACGGCGTGGTGGAGGAGGACGGGTGGGCAACGCGATGGAGCAGGCCAAAATTCGGTCAAGGTTGACGAGGAGCTGCAGCTGGGCAAGGTGGACGACGTTGTGGAGCAGGTCAAAATTGACGAGGAGCTGCTGCAGCTCGCTAAGGTGGTATTCCCATTCTCCGTGGAATACAAATTTACCCTAGGTTGACGACGATGACTTGGAAGAGGACAACGCTGGCGAGGACGAAGAGGGCGAAGCCGCCGACCAGACGGTGCTCTACCTTGACCAGCTCTTCAACATCACGCAGCGCCCCATCAAGGACGGCGGCGAGACCGAAGAGGACGAGCTGGTAATATTTTAAAACTTTTTGAACTTTTCAAACCTTTAATCTGAAAAAAATCTGGATGAAAATGTACATTTTAATTATTTAGTTTCTTTCGGTCAGCAAAATTTATGAGGAATGAATTGATGGGCATTAAATTTTCAACTTTAATTTAGGCCCGGCTGGAGAAGAAACGGGTGCGGGAACTGGCCGGCGCGAAAGCGGTCACGTACGACCCCGTCGTGGAGTTTGTGCAGTACGAGCGGACCGACGAGTACTTACTACAGGTCAGATAATTTTTTTTTTTTGGTTCTTGCCCATTATCGGAGGGGGGCAATTTTTGGTAGTAATTTAGAAATACTTCGTAACTTAATTGAAAGAAATACTATATTTTAATCAGAAAAACTATCTAAACTTTGGAAATTTTTTCAATAAGTCGAAATTTTGGTTAAAAACGGCAATTTTTTGTCGAAAAATCGATATATTTTGTGTTTTTTAAATAAGAATTGTAAAGTTTTTAGTTTTACGTATATTAAAAAAACAGTTTAGAAATACTTCCGCTATTTATATTTGAAAAATTGGTCAATAAAAAAAAATCATTTGCTTTGTCCCCCGATAAGGCGAAAGTACCTTTTTTAATAATCGTTGTTTTTAGGAACACTTTGCCGCCATCTCCAAGCTGCCTGCACACCCTTTCGCCGAGATCGGGATGAAGCTGGATGATGAACGCCCATCGACATCAAGGGGCTCGGCCCAAGAAGATGACGACGATTCGATCATCATCCTCGACGATGACGACGAGTTCGAGATGCCGTCAATCGATGAGACCACCGATTTCGAGGAGAGCGTCCTCGACCAGACGACGTATATGGACGCCTCGGACACGTCGAACACGTCGGAGGCAAGCACATCGAAGATCGAGGAGGTAGAATTGTCTAGATTGATTTGCTAGCATCATGTCGAAATTTCATGGTGTCGAAATTTCAAAATGGAAACAAAATTTTT
>JBBGBA010000477.1:0-11783 GCA_038088335.1 Mesorhabditis sp. LJ9110
ATCAGGTCCGCGATCCACACGCCGACGCGTTCGGGGGGCGGCTTTGAACCGGTGATGCGGCGCCGACGCGAAGGCCTAACCACCCCGAGCACCGCCGCAACCCGGACGTCCGCCGTCAACCGGGGTCGCGTGCGCCAAACGGCCGGAGCACCCGCCCGGCGATGGCCTTCGCGCCCGAGACGACCTGGATCCGGTCGGCCGCAGCACGGCCCGTCGTCGGAGGCCGGGGCGCGGTGATTCCCGCTGGCGGGCAAGGGTGATAGCCGCGAAGCGCGGCGGTCCGCCGGAGGGCCGCCGGTGCGCACCCGGCGAGGGGCGGGATTAGGCCCGGTCCGCGGTCAGCGCGGCGTCTCCTCGAAAGGGCCGCGCGAAGGCGCAAACCCGCCTCCGCCGGATAGCGTGTCGGACGACGCACGGGTGACCTGATCCCCGCCCGCCCTCGGCCGGGTCGCCCTCATCGGACCGGGGCTGCCGGCCAGGGCTCCACCTGCCGGAGCGCCCTGGTGCGCCGGGCGCGCCAGAACGTCCGCGACCCTCGGACCACGGTGGTCAGCCCGCGCGAGGTTCCGATGTCGCCCGTCGGTCGCTCAACCGCAGCCAGGTCTCCCACCGCGTCCCCCGCGTCGGCGGCGGACCGCCGGGCGCGATGGCGGCCCGGCCGCGCCGTTGAAACGCCGGGCGAGGGTTCTCTGGTCGGTCTTCGTCCTCGGTGTTGTCGTCTTCGCGGGGCACGCCGCGATGTGTCCGGAGAACACGATGAACGCCGACACTCTCACCGGCGGCACCGGCAGAGCAGCAGGGTCGTCCTCTTTGGAAGGATTGCGCACCCCGTCATCCGCGACAGGATGCGCCGGGCGTCGAGCACGTCGCCGGGGACAATGTCCGGGGGGGTTGCCCGAGGCTGCGGGCGTGCGGCGGTGCTGCCCTGGCGGGCGGGGCGAAGGGGACGTGCGCCCGCGCGCAACCTGGCCGCCGCCGCGAGGCCGGGGTCGGCACCCGTGCTGATCTCGGTCGGGCGCCGACCGGTGCCGATCGGTCTTCCGTGGAAGGCGGCGGCGGCAGGCGATCGCGAGTCCCTGGGGTGCCCGCCCGCGCAGCGCACAGTTCGTCCCGGTCGTCGCCCTCCGCGGCTCCCCACACCGGTGCCTGGCCCTCATTACCGGTGCACGCGAGGTCGCGGCACGCCTGCCAACCGCCGGGGATGCGGCGGAGGCCCGAATCACCGGCCCATGCCGACGTCGCCGACTGCCGACGTGCCCAGTTCCCGGAAAGGCCCCCGCATCCCGGTCAGGATCCCTGGACGGCGGGCGCGCGTATCGCGCGGGAAATCCGCCGGTGCACGGCGCTGCGGGGCGAGGGGCTGGGCGGGTTCCTGCCGGCGGCGGGTGCAGGACGGGCCGGGATGCGGCCGTCGGTCGTACCGCGCGAACGACGGTCAGTCGGCCGGAAGCAGAAAGGGCCTGGTCGCTGGGCGAGAGCATCCAACAGTCCGGAGAGAAGTCCCTGGCGCAGGCGAATACTCGGTCAGGTCTGTCCCCGCCCGTGCCGGTGTAGAGGCGGGATCCCCCGCGTCAGAGCATCGAACACCGCGCCGGTGTGAACCGTCGTCGCGCCGCCCGGTGGCCTCGGCGAAGAAGTCCCCCGCGATTCCTTTCCCCCAACGACGACCCCACATCCGCGGGAGATGCCGCGCGCCGACGCCGCGTATGCACCCTCGTGGAAGACCGGCACGCCGATGCGCAGAGGCGCATGGAACTTCCGCAGGCGGTTTGTCGCCCCACTCCGAAGATGTGCACGCGTCCGGAGGCGTGCCCTGGCCTTCCGATCGCGGCGAGGTCGATTTGAATCGCGTTGCGGACGCCGGAACTGGTGGCCGGCGAGCACGTTACCCTGCGCTGTCGTCGGCCCGGCGTCTCCCATTCGTTTCCGCCGGCCTGCACCCGGCCGTTCCCCGTTGGCACCGCCGCGCGCAGGGCGGGAAGCCCGATCGAAGTGGAAGACGGTGACCGTCGCGGGGTCTGGCCCGCCCGGGGCAGGTGATCAGTTGGGCCGGCTTCGAACGGGTCGTCGAGGATGACCTGCGGACGCGCAGTCGGCCCAGGCTCGGAAGCGCGTGCGGACGAGCTGAAGCGGGCTCGCTTTGCGCTCTGATTGATGGAACCCTCCGAGGCCTCTCCGCGCACGTTACGCACAGTATGGAGATGCGGCCGCCGACCGCGATGCGACGTGCGACCTCAAATCATTGTGGTAGTCGGAGACCGATCGGAGACGATAATTTTCCATGCGACTTGGTACGGCGGCGGCCCCGAAAATGGCCCCGGGCGTCGGCGGAGGATGGCCCCCTTCTGGTCGAGGGGGCGTGACCGTGGTGACGGTCGGTGTTCTCCGGGCGGCCGGCCGAGCGACGATGCGTTCGACTTCGCGTGGCTGGGCATCCTCGGCCTGCTCCGCCGGGCTCAAGGTCGACCTGGGCCCGACCGCCTCCCTCCGGCCTGGCTGTCGGCCGCGCTCGAATCCTCCCCGGGACCCGCGGGGAGCTCTGGCCGGCAGCAGACGCACTACAGCGCGAGTCCCGTCACCGGCCTACGCCGCCCGGCGGTGCGCGTCTCGCCAGCGTTAGCGGACCACCCGCTCCCGCCGCGGGCATCGGCAACGAGTTCGGCAACGAAACGGGCGCGACTACGGCCATGGCCGCCGAATCGTTCCGGGTGTGGCTGACCACAAGTATTGGACGTCGCGAACCTGAACCGCGCGTGGGGACGGCCTTCGGTGCAGCCTAAATCCTTGACGGTCCCTCGCGTTCGGCCGACGCGGCAATCCGCCCATCCATTCCCAGGTTCAGCCCAGAGCACCTCGCCTGCTTCCTGGCGGAGGCGGAGATCCTCCGCGAGCTCTCGCCCGGCGTCCCGATCACCACGAACTTCATGGGCTTCTTCCGCCACGCCGACTACTGGAAGTGGGGGAATGTTCGTTGACGACGCATACCCCGACCCCGCGGTTCCCGGCTCGCACATCGCCTCCGCGATGCAGCGCGACCTGATGCGCTCCGGGGCCTCCGGATTGGAGGTCGACGAGCGGAAGGCGGGTCCCCCCCCAAAGATGCGCGCCTGCGTATCAGCGTCGCCGGGCCGGGCTTGTTCTTCCAGTGGCGCCAGCGGTGGGGGCGCGGAAAGTTCCACTCCGCGAGTGCCGGGCACGAGCACCACTGGCGGGATCGGGTCGGGGCCCCGGCGAACTCACCGACCTCGCGGCAGGGTGACGGGGTCCGCACCGCGGCCGTCGACTGGGACTCCTGGTGGAGCTTCGAACGGAGGCATCCGGCGAAGCTCGACAAGGGATCACCCGCGGCCACGGCCCTGTTCAGCCGGGTCGGACCACTTGCCCGGCCCGCGGTCTAAAGCGCGACGTCGCCCGTCCCAGCCTGTTCGGGGAGCGCCCCCCTGGCCGGCCTGAAGGAAGCGCGCAACGGCGGAGTCGTCGTCACCACCTCACCGGCTCACGGATGGGGGCGCGCTTCACCGAGGGGCGGCTTCCTCGGCGAGCTCGGCACCGCTCGGCGTGCGCGTCGAGGTTCTCCGCGCATCGCCCGGGGACGGCGACGCGGGGAGGCTGTCGAATCGACGGCAGTTCCAGGCGAGGCACCTTCGCCGAGATCGTCACGGTGCTGGATGCCGATGTGCTGGCCCGGGCCCCCGCATGCCGGGACGCCGACCCCGCGCGACGATCGGTCGCGGCACCGGGTGGAGCTCCCACGCCGAGCCGACCCACGCGCGACCTGGTGCGGGCTGTGCTGGAGGCCCCGGCATCCCTTTCCCGACGGAGCCCTGCCCGACGTCGGGGTGGTGCACCGCGCCGGACTCGTCTTCGCGATGAATCCGGCGAGCGCATCCGCACCTGCCCGTGCCCGACGGCGGCGAGCGTGATCGGCCCGGGCCTGGCCGGTGATGCACCGCCTCCGCACGGCGGCGGTGTTGCGGGCCTGACCTCCGCCCGTCAGCGGCGGTTCCACGCTCAGGCGCGGGTTGAACACCAACCACGGCCCGACGGCCGGCGATCGATGTCGAGCGATGACGGCGGCCCCGGGGGATGCGCGGCCACGGCGCCCCGGGCCCGCCGTTGCCGCGGGGCTCCTGACGCCGACGCGGACCCACCCGCAGCAGCAGGCCACCGCGGCCCACGCCACCACCGGTCGCCGCGAATCCGCCCCACCGCCGCTGTCGACGACAACCGTCACCCGGGGCGGAGCAGAACGGCGAGCGCAGCGGGATCGTTCGTCTGCCAGGCGAGCGCGAAAGCCCGCACCAGCGCGGCGTCGTGAACCCGCCCCCGCCGGTCATCGGATGCTCGCCTCATACGCTCGTTCCTCGCCGACGCCGGCACCGTCGCCGACCCGATCCTCACCGGTCCCGGCATCGTCTCCGAGCCCGATCCGTCGCCTGCCTCGTCGTCGCCGGGTGCCCGAGCTCGCGCGCCGCGGAGGGCTCAGCGGTCCTCGAAGAAGAACCTCGACAGACCGGCCCGGAGCCGCGACAGCCCGATGCGCCGTGCTCGTCCGGCGCAGCACCGAGCGCCCCGTCCCCTGTGCGGCGAGTCGCCAGCGTTCGTGCCGTCCACCGGCGATGCACCTCGATGTACTCGCGCCCGGCAGCCGCACGTGCGTCCGGTCTGTAGCCGTGGAGCAGGATCTCTGTCCTTCTTCTGGAGCGCGAGGCACACGCGCCGGGTGATCGAGAACGCGACGACGCGGCCGACGGCCGCCTGATAGAAGCCGACGCCACCTCGACACCAGGTGGAAATGTGTCGCCACGAGGTCGGCGGCCCCCGCGCCCCAGAGGGCGCGTAGAACACGATCCCGGCGACGCCGATACCGGTGCGGGTCGGTGGTTGCGGGGACGGTCGAGGATGTGGTGCTCCGCATCCCCCGTCGCCCACTCCTCGATGAACGGGTAGAGCAGACGACGGCGAGGAAGAGGCCGACGACAGCCAGCAGCACGAGGATGGCGAGCGTCCAGGTGCGGTCGAGCCAGACGAACCTTCACCCGGGCGGCACGAGACGCAGAGCGCCGTCGAGGAAGCGGTGTTACCAGTCGGCTGGCTTCCGCCGAGGCGTCGCCGGGCGACGACGGGCCGTAGACCAGACCGGACTGACCGTGACCGTCGCGGCCACGACGACGGCAGGCCGGTCACCGTCAGCAGCAGACCGCCGGCTCTGGCGGCCGCGTTCGGCAGCACGGGCACGCCGACGATGCGTTGCTCGTGCGTCCCGAACCGGCGAACTGCGGCGCCTTCTCCACATACGACGCGCGGATGCCCAGGCGAGCAGTGCGATCAGCAGCACGGCACGACGGCGACGTGCACCGTAGAGGTGTGATGATCTGCCGGGAACTCGCCGCCGAACAGCAGCATCGACAGCCAGGTGCCGATCACCGGGATGCCGGCACGATCCCCTCGACGATCCGCAGGCCGGTTCCGGAGAGCATGTCGTCCCCGCAGCGCGTACCGCTCCATCCGCCCACCAGCCACGATCAGCAGCAGGAACAGGGCACCCAGGAGCGCCCGGCGGAAGCCGCCGGTGAAAGAACGGGAGCAGTTGCATGATGATCGACGCCGGCAGCACAGCGCGGCCCAGTGGTGCGCCTGCCGCATCAGCAGGCCGCCGCGCACCTCGAACGAGATGCCCAGTGTCGAGCGCAGAGCTCGATCGTCGCCCCGTCGAGCGGACGTAACCGCCGTGGTAGACCACGGGTGTGCCTAGGTGTGTAGAAGAACATCAGGAACACCCCGGTCACGAAGATCACGAGGATGCAGGCGAGGGAGACCACGCCGAACATGTTCGTCCAGTGCGGGCACCGCCTGCCGCGCAGCTCGGCCGCGAGCGCGCCCATCCGCCGTCCGAACGCTGTGCCGTCACGGCCGCCCGCCTGCTGTCGGTGAGCGACGGCTTGCGGGATATCGGAGGTCCTTTCGCACGATGTCCTCCCTGTCTCACCCTCTATGACCAGCGGGGAGACCGAAATGTGAAGGTCGGGCGAAAGAGTCAGGCGCCGGAGGACTCCGCCGAGCTTCGGGTTCATCACCCAACCCCGGGAGATGCCGTCGGTGCCGGCCTCGATCGCGACGACCGCGCGCACCTCGCCGTCCTGCGCGAGAGCCATCGCGGGCTGCCCGTTGATGTCGTGCGAGGCGATGCCATCCAGAGCGGTTCGCGAAGGCGTGGAAGAACTTCGCGACCGTCTCCCTGCCGTGGACCGGGATGCGGGAGGCCCACGATCCCGCCGCCGTCGGGTAGCTCACGACGTCCGCGGCGCAGGCCTCCAGCTCGGCGATGTTCCCGACTGTGCGGCCGCGATGAACGCCCGAGCAGGCGGCGCTGTCCTGCGGGTCGACCCGGGCGACGTGGCGCTCGGCGGTCAGGTGCTTTCTGGCCCGGCTGACCAGTGCCGTGCGCCTGCCTCGCTGGTCGCACGATCTCGGCGATCTGCGGGAGGGTAATCGAACGCCTCCCGCAGCACTGGCGGCACGCTCTGGGGGAGTCAACTTCTCCAGCAGCGAGCACGGCGACGCCGAGCGCCTCGCCCCCCTCGCCCGAGGTCGGGTCGTTGCTTGGTCGACGGGTTCAGAGCCACGGCCCGACGTACGCCTCCCGCCGCACGGGGGATGGGCGACGTTGATGGCGAGCCTCGTGGTCGTCGTCGCCGAACGCCGCGGGCTCCTGCACGGTCGACCTGTCGTAAGTTCGCCAGCGAGCTCGGCGGTCCTGCACACGTCTCGGCCCGGATGCGCTCGGACACGCGGTACCGATGCCGAACAGCCGCGGGCGCACGCCCAGGAAGACGGTGGCGGCCCCTCCTTCGCCTCGGCCCGCCGATCCACCATTTGATGCTATCCCCCGGTCGTCACAAACGTCGGGAGGCCGATCGCGGGTGGTGCGGCCGAATGGGGCAGGACGGCCGGGTGTCCGGGGTCAGACTGGTCGGTCACCGCCCGCCGAAGTACCCGGCGTCACCCGGCCACCCCGTTGGCGGTCGCCGCGGGAGGCCAGCCGCGTGCAGATCAGGCGCAACCCCGCCCGGCGGGGGGCGGCGTCGGCGGGCCGGTACACCCGGCGAGCGCCGCCGCGACGTCCGCCACCGCGATCGGCGGGTCAGCGGGCGAGAACGCCCCGTGGGGGCTCCCGGCGTGGGATGAACCAAGAACTGGCGGCGCCGGGGCGGCCGCCGCTCCGGGCGGATGGTTCCTGCTCCCTTTCGCCCTCGGCCGTGCGGGTCCGGTGACCCCGGCGATCAGGCACAACGTGGTGACCGACCCCGCCGGTTGGCCGCCACGGGTGGTGGTCGAACGCCGGAAGAAGTCGAGCACGCCGTCGTCGTCGAACGTGGGGCCCGGGGGTCGACCACCGCATCCGCTCCGGCGAGGGCCGCGGGACCTTCGCCGGGCGGAGCGACACCGCGACGCGACGCGGCCACGCCGCCCCCTGCCGCGCGCAGCAAAAGCGCGGACCGATCTGCCGGTGCCACCGATAAACGACCTTCATGGGGAGTCCTTTTTCTGCAACCGCGCGGCGTCACCCCCGCGGCCCCCCGCTCAGACCGGGCAGACCCCGCGTTTGTGACAGGGGTCGGGATGCAGAGGGCCCGGGCTGAACGAGCCGGCCGACGGATGCGAGCGCGGCCTTCAGGAGCACGCCCCGACCGCCCTCCATCTCTTCGGCGACCTGCGGCGCGACGGCCTCCTCCGGGCGCATCCAGGTGAGCTCGAGCGCGTCCTGCCTGGGTTCGCAGGTTCCAGTGACCGGGATCACGTAGGCGAGCGAGACCGCGTGCTGCCGGTCGTCGGTGAACGGCGAGATCCCGCATCGGGAAGTATTCGCCACCTGGAACGGATGGGCTCGCGGGCAGCTGAGGAACCGGCCCGAGATCCTTCCGAGGTGGCGGAGGGCCTCGCGCAGCGTCTCGCCGTACATCACCCGGCCCGACACCAGCGTCCGCGTCATCTCGCCGACCGCGTTCGCGCGCAGCAGCACACCCACCTCGGTGACCTGGCCCAGACCGTCGACGCGGACGGGGACGGCCTCGACGTAGAGCAGCGGGAGCCGGCGTCTGGCCTGCCGAGCTCGATGTCGGTGAGCCACGCCGGCCCCTCCTGGGGAACGTGGTCGGGCGACGGCTCGGGGTCGGGGTCGGGGTGCGCACGCTCATGACCCGATACTACGGAAGCCGGGGCACAATGGAGGTTCCTCCCCCACCGTCAGGAGACCGCGTGCCGCCGCCCCCGACCTCACCATCGACCGCGACGCCGTGCTGTGGTCCGCTTCCGAACGCGACAGGGCCGGCCGGCCGCTGCTCGTGCTGATGCACGGCTACGCCTCCGACGAGGCCGACCTGTTCGGGATCTCGGCGTATCGCCTCCGGCCCGTGATCGCATCCGTTCGGGCGCCGATCCCGAAGGACGGATTCGCGTGGTTCTCCCGGTTCACGAACGTGCCGGGCGACCCGCTGGCGGCGAACGCCGACGCGGCGGCCGACGCCGTTCTCCGAGTGGCTGGACGAGCAGCCCGTCACCCCTGACCGGTCTGCTCGGCCCCGGGCGGCGCGATGGCGCTGCTGCCGGCGCGCCCGGGCCTGCTACGCCGTGCAGCTTCCGGTTTTCCGTGGGGCGACGAGCAACGACCTGTTTCCCTCCGCCGCCGGTCTTCGGGGGGAGGGGCGCTCGACCGACCCCCCCCGGGTCGTCGCCCCCGACGGCGGGCCCGCCCAACCGACCTCGACTCCGCATCTACGAGGGGATGGGGCATCGCCCGGGGAGCTCGCCGCGTGTCCGGTTCCCGCCGGCCCTGAGGCCTGACGCCGCCCGGGGCGCCCGGTGCGGGTTACGCATGTCGGAGGATGGGGAAGGATGGACGAAGGCGCCCACCGGCCCCCACCTGAGTGGGCGGGGGTTCCCGCGCCGACGCCCGCCCGACGGGGCCTGGGATGCGATTTGCGGAAAGCCGTGATCGCACCGACCGGCTCCGGCAAGACGCTCGCGTCGTTCCTCTGGGCGATCGACCGGGTCCCCGGCCCCCGCGTGTCCCCCCGGCCATCCGCCGTCAAGGCGCTCGGCGTCGATTCGAGCGCAACCTGCGCGCCCGCCTGGAGTCACCCAACCGCAAGGACTGGCACCGAGCCGCCGCACGCCTGGGGTACGCAGGCCCCCCACCGGCCCGTGAAGACGCCGCCCGCTCCTCATCAACCGGGTCCTCTTCCTATGTTCCGGCGGGGGTCCGGTCAACGTCGTCGGACAGGGGCCGCCAGAAGGGGCGGAGGCGCCCCTAACGGCTATGTCTGAAGCCCAGTGGCCCGGCGACCGTGCCCCGCCGGGGGAGCCCGTTCCCTGGCGGCCGGGGGCGAGGTCGTGCGCCCGCATCGGGAAAATTGACCTGCGTGCGTCGTGCCCGTCGAGGAATGAGCGAGCTCGGCCCTCGACGCCGCCGCGGAACGACGGCTCCACCCGGGGCTCGATCGGCCGCCGCGAGGGGGCGTCGTCGACGGGTGCTGGAGCACCCCCTCGTCGATCGTTTACCAACTCGGGGGTCCCGAACGTTCCCGCCCGGCCACCGAGATTGAGGCGGCTCGGCGGCGCCGTCCGGAGTCGTCCGGGGCGGGCGGCCCGCCGATGATGGGCGTCCGGTCAAAACGCGGGTAGGAGGGGTCGCCGCGACCCTGAATTGGGGCCCGGCCCACCACGGCTCCGTGGGCGGGCGCGGGGCTCATCGAGGACGACCTGAAGTCCGGCCGGCTGCGCTGGGTCGTGGCGACTCGAGCCTGAGCTCGGCATCGACATGGGCGCGGTCGACCTCGTGTCCAGGTCGGGCGCCGCCGTCGGCCAGCGGACTCCAGCGCGTCGGACGGGCCGGCCACCAGGTCGGCGAGGTGTCGCGCGGCGTCGTGTTCCCCAAGCACAGGGCGGACCTCATCCATCCGGCGGTGGCGAGCGAGCGGATGACCGCCGGCCTGATCGAGACGCTGCGGGTGCGACGAATCCTCGACATCTCGCCCAGCAGACCGTCGCCGCGACCGCGCTCGAGCCGATCGACGCCGACGAATGGTTCGACACCGTGCGTCGCAGCGCTCCGTTCGCCACCCTCCCCCGCAGCGCCTACGACGCGACGCTCGATCTGCTCGCGGGGCGCTACCCGTCGGACGAGTTCGCCGAACTGCGGCCGCGCGTGTCTGGGACCGCGACTCGGGCTGATCACCGGAGGCCCGGTGCGCAGCGGCTCGCCGTGACCAGCGGAGGCACGATCCCCCGACCGTGGGATGTTCGGCGCTACATGGTGGGCGAGAAGGCGAGCAGGGTCGGCGAGCTCGACGAGGAGATGGTCTACGAGTCGAGGGTGAACGACGTCTTCACCCTCGGCACCACCAGCTGGCGCATCGTCAGGAGATCACCCACGACAGGGTGCTGGTGACGCCGGCGTTCGGCGAACCGGGCAGGCTGCCGTTCTGAAGGGCGACGGGCCGGCCGTCCCGCCGAACTGGGGCGCGCGGTCGGTGCGTTCGTGCGCGAGGAGCGGCGCATCCGCCACGGATGCGGAACTGCGCTGCGTCGAAGCGGGGCTCGATCCCGGGCGACGAACAACCTCCTGTCGTTCTGCAGGAGCAGAAGACCGCCACCGGGCACGTTCCGACCGACACCACCCTCGTCGTGGAACGGTTCAGGGACAGCTGGGCGACTGGCGGGTCGTGCTGCATTCCCGTACGGCATGCAAGTCCACTCGCCGTGGGCGCTCGCGTTCAGGCGCGGGTGCGCGAGCGCTACGGCATCGACGGCGGCGCGATGGCGGCCGACGACGGGATCATCGTGCGCATCCCCGACACGGAGTCGCAGCCGCCCGGCGCGGGCTCTTTCGTCCCCGCCGAGCTCGACGAGCTGGTCACGAGCGAGGTCGGCGGCTCCCGCTGTTCGCCGCGCGTTTCCGCGAGTGGCGGCGCGCGCCCTCTGCTGCCCGCAACCCCGGCAAGCGTTCGCCGCTCTGGCAGCAGCGGCAGAAGGCGTCGCAGCTGCTCGACGTCGCCCGCAATCCCGAGCTTCCGATCATCCTGGAGACGGTGCGGGAGTGCCGCAGGATGTGTACGACCTGCCCGCTCTCGACGACGTGACCCAGCAGATCCGCCGGCGCATCCGGCTGGTGGAGGCGAGCACCGAGACGCCTCGCCGTTCGCCCGCTCGCTCCTGTTCGGATATGTCGCTGCGTTCTGTACGAGGGCGACAGTCCGCGCCGGGCCGGGCGCCGCACTGTCGCTGGACGCGGGGCTTTCGCCGAGTGTTGGCCGCGCCGAATCGCGAGCTGTGACCCCGCGGTGATCGAACGGGTGGAGCGCGAGTTGCAGCGCCGCCCCAGAGCGGCGGGTGCGCGGCGTCGAGGGCGTCGCCGACCTGCTGCGGCTGCTCGGGCCGCTGACGGCCGACGAGTCGCCGAGCGCCTGCAGAGCGAGACCCCGCGCCTGCAGAGCGAGACTGCGCGCCTGCAGAGCGAGACCGAGGCCGTCCGACACGGATGCGCCGCCGCACGCCGACCGCGCCACCGCATCCGCCCACCTCGATGCTCCGTCGACGCGAAGCGCGCCCTTTCGTGTCGTCTGCCGGCGCCGAGCGCACGCCGCGATCGAGGATGGAGCCGGCTGCGCGACGCGCTGGGCGTCCCGTTGCCGATCGGCGTCCCGTCGCGTTCATCGAGCCGGTGGACGACCCGCTGGCGACCTGGTGAGCCGGTTCGCCCGCACGCACGGACCGTTCACCAC
>JBBGBA010000492.1:0-17541 GCA_038088335.1 Mesorhabditis sp. LJ9110
CACCGAGTCTTCGCAGACGCATCCGGAATATTTCCGGAAAACTCCTGTTGCCGGGCATTTATACGTCGAGAATGAATGCAGCAGGACGATGTATTTATCGCCTGGAGGTAAAGCAAGCAGTATAGCCATTTAATTATAGCAAAATTATAGTACATATTTAAGATTTTTATAGTGATTTTTAGAGGTAGTTTTTAGAGCTTATTTATTTCATAGTTCATATTTAATAATTTTTGTATTTTTCAGAACAAACCCACCAGTCGGTCCGCCGGATAGCCAAGCAGCCGAAGCCCGTCTGGAATTCTCCAGTAGCAGCGGATTCACGTAGGTTTTTTATTTTTGTTAATGCTGAATTTTCATAAAAACATTTAAATACGTTAAATCTGTAATTAATTAAGACAACTTTCTAAGATTAAAAATAGCGCAAATATTCTAGCGTATACCCGAGGAGTAAGTGGCAAGAAGCTTCGTATCGTCAAAATTAAGCCACAGCCAACAACGCCAAAGGTTAGTGAGAGAGAGCGAGAGAGAGAACGAGAGAGAGAGAGAGAGTGAACGAAATCAAAAATTTTCAGCCCGAGCCTCCGGCGGCAGTCGGCTTCATCGGAGCCTTCCTTCGCCGATTTTTCCGATTCTAACATGAAGCCATAACCAATGCAGGGACCGTGCAATTTCAAGACATTCCATGATTTTAATGAATAAATAAATAAATTCGATAACTAACGTGAGAGAGAGTGAGAGAGAGAGAGTGAGAAACAGAGAGTGAGAGAGAGTGTGAGAAAGGGAGAGAGAGTGAAAAATACACAAGCCGATTCACCATTTTCACTTCATTCTGATCCTTGTACGCAAATGGTGAATTTACAAGGTCCAAAAAATCCGCCCCGTTCTTGAAATAGACAATTAAAAACCGAATTCTCATCACAACCACCTTTCCTGCGTGCATATCCGCGTATTTTTTGAATCAAAATGCCCACTCACTTTTTGTGGATTAGACTGCGGTCCGGGCGCAAGGATCAAAAACAAACACGTGTTGTGGGTGGGCAGGGCTGCCGTATTTTGCACCTTAAAATCTGAGGAGGTCCTAGACTTTTCGAGCGGTCTGACGAACGAGGGTGGGCGCAAAATCTAGAAAATCTTTTTGAAATTGCAAAAAAATTCGGCAAAATTGGAAGATTAAAGGTAGACAAACTCAGGATCGACTAAAGACTGGGTCAATCTGGAACATTGGAAATATTTGGGGATCAAAGGCGGTCTTTAAAGTGTCTGGGCTGTAACCTCGGAAGCCTAAGCCTAAGCCGTAGCCTGAGCCTGAGCTTGAGCCTAAGCCAAAACTTAAGCTTATGCGTAAGCCAAGCCAAAAGAAGCCCAAGCCTTGTCCTAAGACTAAGGCGAGCCAGCCTAAGCCTGAGACTAAAACCAAGTCCATCTATTCATAAGCCCAATTTTCAGTTTCTGTCTCTCTGTCTCTCTCGCTCTCTTTGTCTCTCTGAATTCTACGAAATCTCCGAATCTGAAGCTAGCGGCTTGTGCTTGGCTTCGGCTTTGGCCTAAGCCTGACCTAAGAATCCAGCGTGGGCTTTTGCTCCGTCTTACCAGGCCTGCTTTAGGCGTACATTATTCTCCCGTTCAAACTCTCATCATCCCTATTTTCCATTTTGGGATTGGTGACTCAAGGCAGCCCGTTTTTATCTTTCTTGTCATCTTTTCTGGCCATCCCCTCGAATCATAGCTCGGATTTGAAAGGGTTGACCAGGGATTGGTGGAGTTTTCAAGGATTTCCCTATCTCTCTCTCTCTCTCTCTCTCTCTCTCTCTCTCGTCTTATCCCGACCTTCTCAAAAAGCACCTTTCAGATGTCTGAGGCCACCCACAAAGCCCTGCCATATTGTACGCATCATGTCGGGTGGTGGTACACTAAATTTTGGAGAGGTCTGGCTTACCGTAATCCTCTGGGAGAGCCGCCGAACTTTTCATGGGGGGATTAGATGGTTCAAATTTGGCCTTTTTCCGGAGCACGAAGATGATGCTAAAAACCTTTTAGTAAAAGTGAAGCGAGGCCGCTAGCAGAGATCCTTAAGGAAAAATTTCAATGATATAATTTTAATTGACATGATAAGCTAAAAATCGAGACATTTCAACAGCCATTTTTGAGGAATGGAAGAAGTTGAAAGATCGTCTAAAACCCCTGAGGCGGGCCAGGTAGCAGAGATTTTTAAGGAATCGGATAGCGTAGTATTTATGCTCATTAATGCAACATCACGTTTGCTAAAGACTGGATGTGGCAGGCTAGCGAAGATTCTTGAGGAATGGAATTCATGGGTATGTTAACTAATTGAAGCTTTCCACGCCGAGCTAGCAGTGGTTTTTGAGGAATCGAGTAGCGGAGAATCCATGCTGCTTTTTTATTAAAAAGATATTGCTAGTTATAGGCAGGCTAGCAGAGATTTTTGAAGAAACGATTACGACCTTTTTCTCCTGAAAGAGCAGAGATTTTTGAGGAATTCGATGAATCGACTTTTAAGCTCGTTAATTAACGACTTGTTTTGGCAAGCGAGCAGAGATTCTCGCATGCTTTTAGGGCAAATAGACATAAACTACACTACCATCCGCCATGTACACACCCGTTTTTTGTACTGTTTTGTCGCTCAGGTACATTTACATCAATTTTTAGCACCTAATTCCAGTTTCGGGGGCCGACGCATGCAGACGGCTAGCCGGCAAAACCACCCAATTAAATTGTTATTTGGCGCATCGTGGAAGTTTGACGATAAGTCAAGTTCAGCATGCATACGGTAATCCAATTTGGGAATTCCGAGATGCTCCACGAAAAAACACTGTTAAACCCGGCCCGGAAGCTGGAGAAGCTGGCCGCGTCTGGCATTCTGACGTAAAGGTCAGCTAATCGCATTTTTTGGAAGCGGCTTTCCCCCCGGGACCCGGTCATCCGGATTACGGTAATCGGTTTGAAACTCGCCGAAAAATCATCAGGATACGATATGTTTATATTTTCGAGGCGCATAAAGCATGCATGACGGGGGGATTTCACGCTGGAAAGGACGCGAAATTACTCAGAGTTGCGCAAAAGCCGAAAAGCCAGGATTTGGCAGGGGGCATGTCAGTATTGTCGCGTCAACCTTCAAAATATCAAGCCGATGATGCACTTTTGTCATCTATGATTGGCTCCGATTCGCAGTGAAAGATCTGGAAAAAAGCCCGAAGAAGATGATTTTTTGAGGAAGTTCGGCATTTCTGTATAGGCCCCAATTTGCAGGGAAATATTAAGCAAAAAGGAGGAAGAAATCATTTTTTTAGGTTGGAAAATTCGAGCGGAAGCATTAAATGGATAGACCAGGGATTTTTATGGATTTTTACGACAATGGATTACCAAAGCCTGCGTCGTGCCTCGCTCTCACTCTCTCTCTCTCTCTCTCTCTAGCTTTCGCCCTCTCTCGCTCTCGCTAGCTCTCACTCGCGTTGTTTCGTTCTCTCGTCTTCTCGTTGTCTCGTTCTTGTTGTCTCACTCTCTCTCGCTCCCTCTCGCACTCCGTCTCTCTAGCAAAAATTTCGTACTTACATCTCCCGAACAACCTCAACAACCATGTCTCAAACTCGAATCTAACAGTGATGTGTTTGTTTCCAAAATTTAGTATTAAGATCTCCCCTAGACCGGATATCCGTCGAAAATACGAGTTGTACCCTACTGAAAAGGTCCGCCCGAAAGGTTGCCATCATTTTTAAGTGGGGTAAGTTCACAATTCCGGGCGCATATTCTCGAATTCCGGACGCCCCCAATAAACATGGGATGGCTGCAATCTTGGTTCTCATGTTTGGCCGATCAGATTAGACGCTCCGGGATTAGCGGGCCCAAAATTTCAAAATTTAGACCCCCAGCTGTTTGCTACTTTTCGGGCGGTGTTGCATCCCCTAAAAAGTGCTCTTTGAGAGCAAGTAGAGGGTAAACAGCCGGATTTCGGGGTTGGTACTGCGCGGTTGGATGATATTCGGGAGTAAGTATGAATTTTTTTTCTGGGGTGAAAAAGTTCGGCACGGGACCCGTGTGGAGATTAAAGGTCGTAAAACAAAATGTTGAAGTACAGTAGTGAGAGAAAGAGAGAGAGACAGACAGACAGAGTGAGAGAGAGAAAGACAGAGAGAGACAGAGAGAGAGAGAGACAGAGAGAGAAGAGAGAGACAGAGAGAGTGACACACACAGACAGAGAGTGAGAGGGAGAGAGTTGATTGTAAAAGAGACAGGGGAGCAGAGAGAGAGAGAGCGAGACAGAGAGAGAGAGAGAGACAGAGAGAGTGACACACACAGACAGAGAGTGAGAGGGAGAGAGTTGATTGTAAAGGGGTCCGGAAGATTCAGGCAATGAAATTTTATTTCTGATAAGGTGTAAAATAATATTTAGAGTTTTCAATTTCTAGAATTTACAATTTTAAGGTTTTAGAATTTCCAGGGCAAATTTAATTTTCCCGACGCTTCTATGATTTTCAAAAAAGGTTCTTGAGATCTGAAGGATAACCTTAACTTTTTGTCATATTTTAGCGTTTTCAGGAAAAAAATACAAAATTTTAAAACGATTTTCTTGGTCTCTCTTTTCCGTAAAACTGCATAGTACACCCCAAAGCGTACCGGCAAATTTTCTGACGCCGATATTCGCGGTATTCCATCGGCGGCGTCACCCCAAAATTTAATTATGAGCTATGAGGGAGCTTCTTTCCCAGAGGAATTCCCCTAATATAATCTATTTTTCGAATATATTTCTCAGGCATACGCTAATCCAATTTACATGTCTCAATCCTGCAAGATTTTTGCAGCGTTTGAAAAATCCGGGCGGCTACGCGACGTGCCAAATTCCGAGGTTTTTGGGTGCAGGGGTCTCGGTTGTTTCTCTCTCTTTCTCTCTCTCTCTCTCTCTCTCTCTCTCTCTCTCTCGGATGCAAATTGCCTGAAGAAAATCCATCCTCCGAAAATATTCTACGCACCTGGCTGGGGTTTTGCTAAAAACGGACCGTTTCCGGTTGGCCTCTTCTCTCGGCGTTCCCACGTATTTTGGGCCGAAACGGAGGGTGGGGAGTACGGTAATCGTTGGACTGCTCTGCATTTTAGGCCCTTTAATTTTTACGGATTCTTTAAGTACTTTTAAGATGAGAGCGAGGGGATGTGACAGAGAGAGGAGAGAGAGAGAGAGAAAGAAAGAAAGAAAGAAAGAGAGAGAGAGAGAGAGAGAGAGAGAGAGAGAAGAGAAAGAGAGAGAGAGAGCGTTTCCTCTCTCTATCTCTCTCTCTCTCTATCTCTTACTCTTCTTCATTATCTGCCAAACCTTTAAAAAATAACCCGTGCTGGTCCCTTTAAAACAGTTGTTTTCAAAAAAATGCCATATTTTTCACTTCCGGATTTATTCCAGACCTACTTATTTTTGCTTGAATAAAAATCACGCGCCCGATTTAGTTCAACAACTCTCTGAAAATTGCCCCCCCCCCCCTCTCTCATCATGCAGACATTAATCCCGGCTTTTAACTCCGATTAAAATCGCCCGAAATTTCAATCGAAAACTTTTTTTCCGCACCCTCGCGGTCCGGATTTCCGCAATTTGCGCATTAATGCGAGCCCGGAGCGGATGCACGCATTATGTGTTTGAAGCTTCGAATAAAATGTACCATAAGAGAGAGAGAGAGAGAGAGAGAGAGAGAAACACATCAGAACTTACAAATCAAAGTGACTGGTCAAATCCCGAGATATTACCAAAATAGGGCAAATCGAGAAAAAATAACAAATAAAACCAGGCATTCCGTTGTAATCCAAAATACGCGGATTTTTGTCTGGCCGTTCCGTTAGTCAGGGTTTTTGGCCGGGTCTTTAGGGAACCGGAAAAGGCTTTTTCGAGTGGCTAGGCAAAGGCGCGCTGGCAGAGATTTTTAGGGAAAAGTTGACTTTAGACGATCTCTGCTAGCATGCCCGAGAATCCTTCCCAAAGAATCTCTGCTAGCTCGCCAATGGCCCACTCGTCTTTCCCCTCCTCTCCCTCGCTCTATATATCTCTCCCCCTCTCTCTCGCTCTCTCTCTCTCTCTCGCTCTCGCCCTCTCACTCCCCTCCCTCAACCGAACGGCTCCAAAAAATACAAAATTCCCCCGAAAACAACCCCATGATACCCTTGGATGCACCCAAAAAGCCTCGGATCAGCGCTTCCGGTTCGCCATCCAAAATCCCCCCTTCAAATCCGTTTTAACCCGCCGTGGCCTTCCATTATATCACAAGAAAAAACGGAAAGCACGTGCCCCCAGCTGATCCGCTCCTTTTATTCGCCCGCCTAAAAAGTATCCCTTTTCAGGGAGGGATATGCCAGCTGTCAGGGCCCCTAATCTCCGTGTTTATCCGTAAAATCCTTGACCTTTCGTGGTTCCAGCTAAGCTGTGCCCCCAGGAAAAACCGAGAAATTCGGAAAATGCAGGGTTTTTGACGGAAACTGGGGAGGCCTGGGGATACGGTAGGTGCGCACGCAAGTTGGACTGCCGTGGAATCCGTTGTTTTCGAAAAGGTGGCGGGGGACGGTGACCAAGTTCGGGGAGGGTACTCGGGAGGTTATGATACTTCTCTCGCTCTCGCTCTCTCTCTCTCTCTCTCTCTCTAATCCTAAGCCTAAGCGCGAAGCCTAAGCCTAAGCCTACGCCCACGCCTAAGTCTAGGCCAGAGCCTAAGCACCGTGATCTAAAAACTTAAAGGGCTGCTGAAGGCGCAAATCTGGAGAAGTTCTCAAAAATTGTCAGGATTACGGTGGGAACCGGCTGATCCGAATCGAAGCATCGATTTATGCTAGATTTTGAAAAAACAGTTTAACGAAACGAAACAAAAATCATAAAATATCAGAAATTTTCAGTTTAAGGGACCGTTCAAGGCAGAAAAATTAGAAATTTCAGGTTTGTTCGAGCTACCGTAACCTGAAAATTATTGGGTATACGGTAGATTTCATAGCTAAACTTTTTAGGGCAGAATTTTGTGGCGAAGTTGGTAAAACACCGAACGAACTAAAAAATTGTATGGAAAACAAAAAAATTGTTTTTTTTAACCGTACTCAAAAACGTCCTAAAAATTATTGTGGAACTCACTTTTGCATTTAAATGTTGTTATGTATTAGTTAAAGTTAATTATTAAGTTTTATCACGACCATAAGATCCAACAACATACGTCTATCAATAAATCGAGACCGTATCACCAGCGTCACCCGTAGTGGCAAAACAACGCAACAAGTACTTCAGCTATCCGTTGCATAAATCACAAAAAAAATCAGACGATAAATGTCAAGCATTGATGCATAAATAAATATTACATAAATCAGAGTGTAAATAGGTGTAAAACGTAGCATACCATGTTCAGAAATGTACAAACAATGATTTCTAAAAGGCGCTTACGATCTGGGGTAAAGGCAACTGTGGAAGTTATTAAAAAATCGGGCTGTCAAGGAATTCGAATTTTTTTGAAATCCTGAGTACGCGGGGCTGCAAATGACGGCCCTTCGGAAAGTTGCGGAAAGCAGCGGAATTCGATAGAAAGGACTTCGCCGACTTCAAGCGGTTCAGTGGGATTTTGAGCGCCGTCGGACTGATCCTTGATTCCGCAAAAATCGCTCGAGCATCGGGTCCTGGCGCGCGGAGAGGGTTCTGAAAAAATGAAAATTAGAAAGGGTATGGTAGCCGGGGTTACGGTATAAAAAGGTTAGAGTACAGCTACGGTAGCCTAAGACAATATAAATTGTTAAATTTGTAGCAAAAAGTCGACAATTACGGTAGCGAAAATGGAGTCTAACTATTCAAAGATCTAATCCAGAATCTCAGAAAATACAACTCCCAAAAACACACCTCCGCAACCGGTTGTTCGTCGTCGTGTCCATCTCGTACTCGTCGGGGTTCAGGTGGAACATTTGGATGCGTAAGGGGTTGTAGAACGTAGTCGAACGGCTTTAATAGCAGCTTGCTGGGCCCCAAAAAATCGGGCTGGATACCGTAGTCTTGCGTTGGACTCGAGGGGGACCTGCCGATTTCTGGAGTCAAAAGCCAAGGGGGCGCTTTTATAACTCCACCTGGCATGGGCCACGCCCCCAGCAAGGCCAAGGGCCCTCCCATCTAGTCCCAAAGGTTGATGGGGGGCTTCTGGTAGGAGAGAGAGAGAGAGAGAGAGAGAGAGAACGAGACGTGGAAGTGATAGAAAATGCGCTGTAAAGGCTTTTGAGTTTAACTTTGAACTTTGAAGGGCCACGTCGTCCATGCTGTTCCTAAAAATCTTTGCAAGCTTGCCCAAAGCTTCCAAAGAACCTCTGCTAGCTTACGAAGCCGTTCAAGGCTAGCGGATCCTCCTTCCTCAAATAGTCTCTGCTAGCTCCTTCCTTCCTCTCTCTCATTCTCTGTCTCTCTGTCGCTCTCTCGCTCTTTCCTTCTCTCTCGCTCTCTCTGGCTCTCGCTCATGTCTATTAGCAAAGATTATTTAAGGTAGTTGAGAATAGCAGGCAGCTAGCAGAGACCCCTTAGGAGAGAAGAGAGAAATAGGGAGAGAGAGAGAGAGAGAGAGAGATAAAGAGAGAGAGAGAGAGAGAGAGAGAGAGAGAGAGAGAGAGAGAGACCGACAAACAAACAGCGCGATATCCCTAGTAGCCCAAAAAACCCGATAAAAATCATTCCCAAAGATCGTCCATACCAAAACAACGAGCCGAAGGAGTTCTAAAGGTTCCGCGGGACTGCTCTAGACACTACAGTAGTTTTTCGGCGCTGGGATAAAAGACCAAAAACAATCGAGGGGATGTCAAGTTGGTGTGTGCCGCCTCGAGGCCCGACTTTCGACCCAACAAAAGGTTGTTTTTTAGGGCGAAAGGAAAACATTACTAATCTCCCTCCCATGCATAATCCGCTGTAATTAAATGCCCAATAAATACCCCTAAAAACTCAAAAAATCACTGGAATTCGTGGAGGTTGACTAGGACAAATATTTTGTATACAGAATTCCTAGAAAATTCGGATGTTTTGAATGGGCTTGCATTTTTGGGATAGGTTTTTTAGGGTAGAGATCAAAAGGTACTGGACTGTTAACGGGGGGGGGGGGAGGGATTTTTAGCGAGTGGGAACCAATTTTGCCCATTATTTTCGGACTTGTCTATCAGGCAATATTTTTAGTGCGTTTTACATAGTTTTTAGGTATAGGATGTGCAATTTGCAACATTTGCAAACTTTCAAGAATTTTAAACGTATTTTTATGGTTTCCTATCGTTGAAAACCCACTAAGAACACCTTAAATTCCTCTCGACTTAAAGGGTCTTTGCTAGCGTGCCGTCTGGGTTCAAAGGACCTCTGCTAGCCTGCCTTCTAAGCTCAAATAGTCTCTGCTAGCTTGCCACTAGAGCCAAAGAATCTCTGCTAGCTTGCCTTCTAAGCTCAATGAATCACTGCTGGCTTGCCCCAAACTCAAAGAATCTCTGCTAGGTTGCCTTTTCGGCTCAAATTCTATCTCTGCTAGCCTGTCCCTCAAGCTCAAACAATCTTTGCTAGCTTGCCCTCTGGCCAAAAAGCTGCTAGCTTGCCCTAACAGTAAACTCAAAAAACCTCTGCTAGCCTGCCCTCGCGGCTCAAAACCAAGAATCCCTGCAAGCTTGCCCACTCATGACCGCTGCTAGCTTACTGTTGTTGCTAGCTTTTTTGAGCTGCTTGCCACCAGCTCAAAAAATCTCTCCTAGTTGTCCTTGAGCAGACAGCAATAAATTAGCATAGACGTCAACCGCAATTTCCTATTCACCCACGTGTTTTGAGGAAAATTTTGTACCTTTCCCGGAGCCAAAAAATTCAAATTAGCATTTTTCAGCAAAACGCTCGCCTCCAAAAATGCCAAAAAGCTGTGAAAGCACCACGGCTACGTAGCACGCCTAAATTACGTCTGCATAACGTGTGTTTTTAGTTTGTTCTATAAATAATCCATTTTTAGGGTTTTCTGAGCGTTCATAGTACCAAACGGTTGTCCTTTATTTCGAGTTCTTCATACTTTTCTAATCAAAGAAAGGATTAGTGGTTTTCCTGTTCTTTGAAGTAAGTATTGTCTAAGAAGCATTGTCGGGCTGCCAAATGCGCACGCAAGTTGGACTGCCGCGGAATCCGTTGTTTTCGAAGAGGTGGTGGGGGTACGGTGATCAAGTTCGAGGAGAGTGCTCGGGAGGCTATGATACTTCTCTCTCATTCTCTCGCTCTCCCCTCTCTCTCTCTCTCTCTCTCTCTCTCTCTCTCTCTCTCTCGCTTTCGCTCTCGCTTCCTCTCTCTCTCTCCCTTTCTTTCGCTGTAATAATGTCCAAGCCTAAGCCTAAGCTAAGCCATAGCTAAGCCTAAGCCTAACTAAGCCTAATTTCCGGCTTTACGCTCGTTTTCCCGAATGTCCAAGGTCCACTCTAGGTTCACTGTTCCTTCGACCAGACCCCCTGATTGTTTTGTGGGAATCTTAGCGGGGGTGGACGTAAATTTCCGGGGCGCAGACGCGGAAAATTTTCGCAGTGGGTCTAGACTTTCCGCAGCCTGTTTGTTTCTCATCCGAATAATTGGGTGTGCTTTGTACAAGTTCGACGGCGAGACTTATGGCTATTTTTGGAAGGGAAATATAACCCGAATTTAGGCAATTCAAAAAAGAGTAAAAACGTGAAAAAACGACGTGTGTGAAATAATAGCTACCAGTCACTTTATGACACTTTCAAGTACAGAACACCATCCAGCATTTTAGGGGCTAATTTTAGCGACAGATTACGTGAGATTTTCTACATTATTCACCTGGAAAACGTTCATAAAGCAATTTCTCCAGTTTTCCAGCATGACTAATTCGATCAAGCTACACGCATTCCACATGTCCTTTCCGTCCCTTTTGAACCCTCCAATTTACACGAAAATTCGAAAATTATGCGCGGGCGGGCCAAACCTCAATAGCAGGGGGTAATTTGGCAATTTTGCAAAAGGCACAGTGATTGTATAATCACTGAAATTTGGATTTCCCGGAAGCTGGGGATCTCTCTCTCTCTCTCTCTCTCTCTCTCTCTCTCTGTCTCTCTCTCTTTCTTTCTTCTCTGTTTCTCGCGTTCTTTCTCTCTCGTTATCTCTCGCTCATTCTCTCTTTTTCTTTTTCTCTCTCTATCGCCTCTAGTGCCCTCTCCCCCTCTCTCTCTCCCTCTCTCTGTCTCTCTCTTTTCTTTCCTTCTCTCTCTCGCTCCCTCTCGCTCTCTGTTTCTCGCGTTTTCTCTCTCTCGTTATCTCTCGCTCATTCTCTCTTTTTTTTTCTCTCTCTATCGCGCTCTAGTGCCCTCTCCCCCTCTCTCTCTCCCTCTCTCTCGCTCATTCCCGACGTCTCCAAGGCGTCCCAATGCTACCTTCCATAATTTTTTGCCGTTACCGTCCATTTAGAGTCTTCCCGTGTGCCCAAAATTCTTTTGGTGCATTAATGACCAATTCCTAACTCTATTTTTGCTGTCTTTATCCCTTTAGCCCCCACGCCTAGTCAGACTACATAGAAACCCTTCCTTTTTCTCCCAGGAATCCCCTCAAAAAGGGCAGCAGCCGGCAACCTTTATCAGAATAGTTTCTGAACTCTCTTCCATTCCCTTGTTTTCGGTGAAACATTCATGAAAACCTGCCCGTCTCCCCCACCCCCAGTATCACCATAAATCGCGAAAAACCAAGAGGCTTTGTTTATTGATGGGAATTGAAATCTTATCTATCTTTCTCTGCGCTTCTCTTGGGTTGGCCATAATGCTGGAAGCCTGGAATGAGCCGGAATGATTAGGCTGAGCGGCATGGGGTTGATCTATGAGGTAGGGGTATGTAGCTACACTAGACGTCTATGGACGGAGAGAAACCAAAGCGTAAGTCGAATCCTAAGCTGAAGCCTAAGCCTAAGCCCATCCCTAAATCTGCCAAGCCTAACATAAGCAATCTAAGCCGAAGTCGTCAAACTAGGCGCAAGTCAGGCTAGCCTTCTAAGCCAAGCGCTTGCGCCTAAACCCATCCACCCAACCTAAGCCGAAGCCTAAGCCTAAGCCGAAACCTAAACCTGAGCCTAAGCCTAAGCCCATACCCCCAGGCGACCTCCAAAACACAACCGGAACACCCTTTTTGATAACCGTTCTACGATCTCCTCACTTCCACGCAAGCACTGTTCAAAAAGTCTTCACACTCCCACGCGGCGCCTACTCTAGCTCGAATTTTGCTGAAACCCTTGGGCCCAAATTGAATTTGGCAGCGTCGCTAGGGAAATGTCGGCTTTTGAGTTTTGTAAAAATCGAAACTGACAGATTCGGGAAGAGGGCAATTTTTTACCCCCGTTTTTGAATTTAGGTATCTGGGCAGAGGATAACATTAAAGTGCGAAGAAAAGCATAAGCCTAAGCCTAAGTCTAAGCCAGGACGAAGCCGAGTCACACAAGTGTCCCGCCCACAATAAGTCAATTTTTGACACAGCCCCTTTTCAACCTGCAGAAAACAAATGGTATGATTCCGCTAGGCTCCAAGTGACGCTAGAAGCCTCCTGGACTACTCATCCGCTTCCGGTTCCAATTCCCTGCACACCCCCGTCTTCCGAAACGTATCAAAATATTACCATTGCCTTGCAGCCCCAATTTCCAGTTTATACACGCTTTATCTGGAAGCCCATCATTTCCGGAGAATGTTTCGAAAGACCATAGTTTGTTTTTTTTCCTCTCTCTCTCTTTCTTTCTTTCTCTCTGGCCTTATCGGCCGGGCGTAGCGTCGCGTAGGGGCCACGGAAAAGCGGAAAAGCCGCGGTTGACAGCTGATCGGATGGCTGATGAGACGCTCAGTTGTTATTCTCGCAACTTGGACGGATGCCAAGAACGTGCAAAGCAAAAACGAGAAAAAGGAATTTGGAGGGGAGAAGGGGGGGGGAGAAAGATAGAGAAGCGAGTTAGAAGAGCGAGAGAGAGAGAGAGAGAGAGAGAGAGAGAGAGATGGAGGGAGATAGATATATCATTAAAGAGGCGGCGACAGTCAGAAAGTACGAAAATTTTCAAAAATGACAATTTTGACTCGATTCTCTTTCTCTCTCGCAATCCTATTTTCGTCCAAAAAACCCCATGCAAAAATGACAATTAGCAGCTTCCGATTTTGCAAAATAAGAAGCAAACAAGATCTGCGCGCTCAAAAAACAGCGGAAGTGTATTTTGCGAACCCTGGCCCGTTCGGCGTAAATAGGTGTTCAAGGGATCTGAAGAGCTAGAGATCAGAGAGAGAGAGAGAGAGAGAGAGAGAGAGAGCGAGAAAGGCAGAGAGATACACTTCCTCAGCTCGCTGACCACCCAAAAACCCTATTTAAAATGTTTTTCCGGAGTTCCCCCACCTCCGTTCATAGCCCACCGACGGAGCCAAATCCAATTTTTCGCAAATCCCCTAAATACACCCCATTTCGCGCCTCTGTTTACCGTATGACACCACCCCATTCATACAGAAATACCCCCTCGAAACCCAAAAACCATAACTCCACCGCGAAATTGGGTGCAAAAATGACATTTGTAAATTTTTTCGGGCACCTCGTAAATTTTGGGTGACGTGAAGCGTAATGTGGTGTATTTTGGAGCATGGCGTCGTCTCCCGGGGTTACGGTAATATTTTTCTGAATGACGAGGCGGCTGGGTAAAAACGACAAAAGTAGTTTTCGTTTTTGAATAACTAAATAAATATTTTTAGAATTTTGTTTTATGCAAATTGCGTACGTTAGTTTTAATTTTTCATAGTTCTTAAACAACGGCAAAATCATTAATTGTCCTAAAAATGACAAAAATACGATTGTGGCAAATTGATAAAACTCCTAATATACAAGGCGTTAATTACGGTAATTTTTGCTTTATGCAAATTTGAAGGCTTGCTGTCGCATTTTCAAAAAACTTCCAGGCTTGTAAATACTGGAAACATGACAAAAAGCGAAAAAATCACATTTCCCTTACGGTTACGGTAATGGTGTAGGTGCTAAAAATTGTATACTTCGATTTATGCAAATTTTTCTAACAAGGTGGAATATCTTTATCGATTTTTCACAAAAAATTCAATCACAGTGGTACAAGGATAAGGTATCAAAAGAACATTGAGATCAGAACGGGAGATATTTCTTGGATTCGTCGACTAGCAATTATGCAAATTTGTAAAAAGGGGATACGGTAGGTTTTTTGGTTTTTTTTTTGTGGGGTATATAGGAAATTTTGTACATTTTTGGGGTATGGAGGTTACGATAGATTAATTTTTACATTTGACGGCTTTTCGGCTGAATTACTGTAAATCTGAGACTTTTTAGGCGAATTTTTAAGGTAAATTTAGCATTTTCAAAAATATTCTAGCAATAATACAGAATTTGTTTAGTTAGTTACAGTAAGATTCTACTAGCCAATTTGTCATTTTTGCAGGGATTCCACGGGATTCCGCCGGAGTACTGTAGCCATTTGATCAGGGCGCAAACTCGGGGTTTCTGGCGACCTTTCCGGGGGGCCATTTTTCGGGGCGTTGCTTCGGTCATCGGCGGGGATTTATGTGGGGTACGGTAGGGGATAATCCGCATTTTTCGGTGCTAGATGAGCCGCTTCCGCCGGTATTGGGGCAGCATACCGAATCTGAAAAAATAGCATTTTTAGGGGTAAAATAAATAAAAATAAATTTTTCCAATGAAAAATTCTGTATTAAATACTTAGTTAAATAGTCTAATACCCGTTTCAATTATGCAAATTAGGTATTCAAATTTTTCTCACCGGTTTTGCCGCTGCCTGATCAAGTCGGCCTTGCTGCCAATGTCGCTCGTATCGATTCCTATGTGAAGCATGGCTACATCAATCGATTAGCTAAAAACTTAGAGTTAAATTTGTTAATTGAAATAAGCACGAGACTAAGCCCAAGCTTAAGCCCCATGCCAAGCCCAAACCTAACCTAAGCTTGCTTACCTTCCAAGGGGTGCAAAACCTCCGGAAAAAGCCCGGCTCCCCAGCCGCTGAATCAGGGTTTCGCGCTGAAGGAGTGAGAGCCTGTAAAGTGCTGGGTATCGCAATTTTTTTTGAGGTATCGGTAAGGGCACAAAATAGCAAATGACCGCCCCGAAAAGGGGGCGGACGGCGATAAAGATGCAAAGAACAAGAAAAGAAAAAACTACGCCGGCCCTACGGTCATGTGAGTCCGAAATTTGTCGGCGACATCTAGGGGAAGAGAGAGAGATAGAGAGAGAGATAGAGAGATAGAGAGAGATAGCAACACCTACATACCGACAGACAAACGTAGCAACACCGAACCTCTCGACAGACAGACAGCAACTGGAGAAATTATCAAGATCCCCCACGTGAGACGCTCCAGAATTTTTGCTGAATCGGCGAGAATTTTGACAACGGCCTGGCGCGTGCGGGGCAGTGGCTATCAGCTCCGCCCAGCGCCGACTCATGGGATATTTTCAGGTTGTTAGGCTAATTGCAGCGGTTAGCTAGGAGAGGTTGAGGCTAAAGCGGAAGCCTAAGCTTAAGCTTAAGCAAGAGAGAGCACGAGAGAGAGAGCGAGAGAGACGGAGAGAGAGAAAGAGCGAGAGAGAGAAGAGACAAGTAGCGCAGGGGGGAGAGAAAAGAGAAGAAAGAAAAAGAGAGAGAGAGAGAGAGAGAGAGAGAGAGAGAGAGAGAGAGACCGAGAGACAGAGAAGCTAGCAACGATTCTAGAAGAAGGCTGTTAATCGATGGGAGTAGGGCAACTTACAATACATTTTTTTGGAGATTCTTATGGCCCGAGGCAAGCTAGCCAAGAACCTTGAGGAAAGCGACTAGACAAGAAATCTAGCGTATCGGCTTTTGAGATGAATTTGAATTTGATTGTCTCTAACAAACTGTTTAAAAATATTTTTGATCCTTTTCGGGATAAAAACCAATTTTTTGACATTTTTAGCTAGATACGTAGTTTAAATAAAGCCCTGAATGACCAGAAAACGGATTCCAAAATTCTTGCGGCGAATAGAAAAACCAAAATCGGGACGCGTGCCGTCCCTCGGGTTCCACTATCAGAAGGGGGCCGGCGTTTCGGGCGCAGAAAAAACTCGGTTGAATAAACCCCCAGAAAAACGGGTCCCTAGGCTGTAAAGATTTGGCTCCCGATCTAAGCCATATAAAACACACACCCGTCATTCAAATTGTAAATTTTGGGGGCCGGAACACAAAATAGGGCGGAACTGGGGGATGGATTGATAGAAGGAGGGCGAGGAGAAGCCGGAAAATGGGAATGAATTCGTGCTTAGGTATAGCGATAAGGTTTTTAGAGGACGTGTGACAAAACCGTTTTTTTTTGGTTATCACGATCGCATTGAAAATTTAAATAAAGAGAGAGAGAGAGAGAGAGAGAGAGAGAGAGAGAGAGAAAGAGAGAGAGAGAAGAGAGAGAGAGAGAGCGGAGAGAGGCGAGAGAGAGAGCGAGAGAGAAAGAGAAACAGAGCGTGAAAGCGAGAGGAACAGGACGATTCCTTTAAGAACCAATTTTTCCCTAATTCTCGAGTTAAAGGTGACGGGACCTCTCAATTTTGGGCAGGCTAGCAGAGATTGCTTGCCAAATTCCACTTTTCCTCAGGAATTTCTGCTAGCCTGCCTTTCCGGATTACCGTTTCCAAGCCTTTCTGCCTTGAAAAAACCAAATTCCCATAATTACTAGCAAGACGCGGCCCGTTCCCTAGGTTTTCTTCACCTTCTACGTCAAGGGAATTAGTGCTCAAAGTTCTTAAAAAAATCACAAAAATCGAGAATTTAGGCGGGAATCGGCGCTGCTCAACGCACAACTTCTCAGCCTCTAATAAATACCATCCGCGGGTCGTTAAGGATGCAAAATTTACGATTTCCCGGGGGCGAGCCCGGATTTAGAGTGGGTGAATGGGTCATGAGCTGAAAAGTAAGTATCGTAAATTACAAGCGGCCAGCTGGTAAATAAAAAAATCGGGGAATTGAATTACGGGCCGGGTGGGTTGTAAATTTTTCTAAAAATACATGGCATCGATCAGTTTCAGGTAGGAAAATTCGTGTATTAAATTCTTATAAAACTTCTGAATTTAATATCATGAGATAACTAATTTCAGAATTCAATCATACTATATTCCTGCCTCAAAAAGCTTCAGTTTAAAAAATCAGTATCATCGATATTTTTCCAGTAATTTAAGTTAAAGAACGCCATTTTAAAGATGTAACGGAACCAAAAACGGCGATTTTGAAAGACCAGAGGCCGGTTGGAAGATTTCAGTATTCCACAGCCGTCGAAGAATAAATCGGTGACCCCGGAAAAGGGGGGCAAAATTGACGATTCAACAATTCCGGGTTCAAGATTTCATCATCCTGCCCCCTTTGAGCTCTTCCCGTCGACTCCGACTTTCAAAATAAAATCGACGATGTATCACAGGGAAAATCGTGTCGTCAGATTGTGAAAAGACACTTTCGGGCTTAGGCTTAGGCTTGGAAATAGACTTGGGCTTAGGTGTAAGCATAGGCTTAGCTTCGGCTTAGGCTTAGGGTTAGGTTGCTTAGGTTA
>JBBGBA010000484.1:0-11933 GCA_038088335.1 Mesorhabditis sp. LJ9110
CCAGAAAAATGAACTCGGCTTCCCCCCTCCCCGGTTCCGTCAAGTTCTGGTCGACGGGCTGCCCAAAATTAATTGCGGACTAAGGGAACCAAGCTGGTTTTTGAGCTTGGGCCGGGGGAAAAAGCGGTAGGGGCCAGGTGCCAAAAAAACGGAATCAACCCAAAAACCTGTTTAAAAAAGATCATCAGTAAAAGGGAAGAATCTCCCGGGAAAAGAGTGATGGCTTTTTTGGGTTTGAATTTGGGGCCCCACCTTAAGAATGGGATAAAGAATTTTTAAAAATACAGAAAAACCTGGATCTACTTTTTTATGCTCTCGATTCTACTTTTTTTTTTTTAAATTTTTCCCGAAAAATGTTTTCTAACAATTTAAAAATTTTTTTTTAAATTTTTTAAAATTTGTAAATCTAAAACTCAAAATTGGAAAATTAAACGAACAACAAAAAGAGCATAAACTCGACTGAAAGCGTCATCCTCTTTTGTAAAAACTCCAGCTTAAACTCAAATTCTTACACCGATGGACGCTTTTACAAATTTAATTTCAGGAAAAATTATGGAAAAATGGCCATGTTATCTGGTAATTTTAGTGTCAATCCGGTCGATGTTTTCTTCACCGGCCAATTAAAGGAATATTTCGGCTAAATTTATGGACGATCAACCTAGAATTAAAATCCTACAAATTTGTGTGACGCTTTTACCGTTTTCAGCAACAACAATATTTTTTGTCGGGGACAAATTTCTATGTAGATTTTTTCTATGTTCAACTGCAATTGTGCAAAAATTTAGAGGCAGGTAGGCCTCGAAGCACTTCTCGAATTCTTCAGCGACCCCAAACAGCTCGGCGCCAATTTTCATGCCGTCGGCGTAAGCTGCCTGGCCCGAGATCATCTTAGCATTCACCTCATTGACTTTCAGCAATTCCTCTTGGTCCTTTTCGATTTCGGCATGGATTCCTCGGATATTCCCAAATAGTCCATCATAGTGCTGGACGAAAAAGCTCGTGATCGATTTTTCAACCTTGGCCAGGTTTTTTTCTGCTTTAGGTCGACATATTTGTGGTCTTGGTGGCCGCGAACAAAGCAGGCTCCGCAAAGAATCATTCGATGGCATTGGATGCAGGAAAACAGCTCGCTGATTTCAAAGCTTTTCGTGCAGCCGACACTTTTCTAACAAAGTGGTAGTCGCCGGTTCCCGTAGCGGCTTTGTACGGCGCCCCTTCCAAGCGTCGAACTTCTTTTTTCGAAACGTTTTCGACTTCGACGATGTGTTTCTGGAAGTGTTTCTTGTGCTCTTCGACAGGGCCGGGAAATCTCCTTTGCCGGGTTCCGCCCTTCTAATTTTTGGCGGATCATCCGGCACGCAAAACACGGCGGCTTGTGAAATCTTCACCACAGTAGCCGCAGCCATAATATCCGAGGTCGAGTTTTGTGAAGAATTTCCGAATTCCCCCATTGTCCCCCACTTCGTTGAGCCATACACGTATTTGCGTATTGCTCGAATGAGTTATTTGGTCCTGGTCAAAAATCTCTCTTTCTTGCAACAGTATCGGCTTTTGGCTCTTGGTTCTCCCGGGATTCCTCAACGGGCAGCGTCGATTACGCCCGGGCACATCCATCCTTCTCTTGAAAAGACAGTCAGTTAAGGCGGGGCCCGTAACGTTGGGGGGGGGTACAAGGGTCACTTCAAAAACTTATTTAAGTCATCTCTAAAAATCATTGCCTTTAAAAGTTATTACTTCTTTTTCAATGCCCAAAATTTTAAGAAAATCTTTCGTTTTACAATTAATTTTTGGTTCTTGAACGGTCCCGGGCAAAGAAGAACCAAAATAATTTTTGGTATTTTCTGGATTTGAAAGGTGACGGACAAACCCTTTTCCAGCCAAATGATTTTTAAGTCTGGATGCATGAAAAAGAGCAAAACCCCTTCAAATTTGGTTTTTCATCAGGCATCACGGCGGGCGCGTTGCCGGGTCCGCAACAACCTGGCACTTGTTCGGCACAACTCCCTTCCGGTCCTTCTGTCTGAAGGGCCTGGAGCATTTTCCGCAATCGAAAATCTCGATGCGCATCGCAAATCGTTTTCTATAAATTCATGGTTGGAAGGGATTCGAATAAAGAAAAGACTGAAAAAAAATGTTGTTCCAAATCTAATCCATGTTGAGGGAAAGCAAGAGGGCAAGACGGAAAACTTAGCAGTAGTTGAAAAGAAAATTTGGTCGATTCTGAGAGGGGCGGTCCGTCGGCTTCTGTTATCAAGATCAACCGGACCTGGAAATAGCAGAGGGTGGCGGCCGGAGGGGCCGACGACGATTGACGATCTTGCTCCTTCCAACCGGGTGCGAAAAATGCCATCGAAATTGCCTTTGCCCCCCGTCGGGGCAGTATATCCAGATTGTTGCGAAGACGACTGGATCTAAGAACTAGATCGAAACTTTGTAATGTAACCATCAAACTGTACTGTACCACCATAAATAAAATATAGATCCATAGAAAAAAGCAGCTGAAGGCTATCACGATTTTTCTAAATTGTTCATTGTAAATTGAACTCTAAGGTTCGGAATTTTGACTGCCCGTCAAACCAAGCCTTCAATTTAAAAACGGAATAACATTAACCCTAATTTATGATTTTTTCACTACGTTTGGAAAATGCTTTCAAAAAATATGAAATCAGGTTTGTTCGCTAACGAAACCTAATCACTTTGTTTTTGTTGAGAGACCATGTCGGATTTTTTCTCCAGGCGAAGTCTCAATCATTTCTAAAAAGTTTTTGCGGCAAAAATTCAGAATTCCCAGTCCCTTTACTGCGCAGAATCTGAAGCGTAGCTCGGCTAAATTTCGTACGTTGGACCCACTTTACCCCGCTCTGCAACGGGCTCAAAATTCTGCGGCTTGGTGCTGTCATCGCTTTCAACGAATTCAAATTCGCTCCTTTTATTTCCACCGCCAAAAACTTTTCGTGAATAAGGGTTGGCGGGGTGAGCCGAAGCATTGATAAAGGGCGCGGAACTCCCGCGGTTGCCTTTCAAGATGCCTCAATCTTTCTTCCTATTCTTTGCCGTTTCGGCGTTGAGGCGTTGGGTTGCTTACAAAAAGAAACTATATTTTATTCACATTGTGCCTACGGTAGGAATAAAAGAAAATAAATTTTCAGAGGCGAAACTTTGCCGGCAATGCTTCGGCTGGTTTTCCATTTTCACGGGGAAGAAAGGGTTTTGGCCGTTCTCGCACCCTGACAAAACCACGCTTTTCAGCGTTTTTAGAGAACTTCCGGCTTTTCGATTTGTTCTTGAAAAAGCTCTTTGGGACTTTGCATGGGAAAATGAGCGTTTTAGGTCATTTAGTATGAGCTCTTGGGATTTTCGGATTTTTTAGCCGAAAATCATCAAAACCGTAGTTATTGAAAGACAAATAAATTTCTAGGAAAACAGGAAAGTTGTAGCAATTTTTGAATTTTCTACCCGCTATTAGCGTTCAAAATTCGCGTAAAAAGCTCCTGAAGGGCAATAGGGCGCCGAGAAACAGTAAAAATATCGACCACCACACTCTTGATAATTCTTGATAGGTAACGGATGCCGAAAGCAGGGCTGGATCAATGAGATTGGCTGCTGGCTGTGAAGTTGGCTTCAGTTCTACAGAATCTAAATCTACGATGCCTTGGATTTTTGTTCTAATAATGAGAAAGATTCAATCTGTGAGTCTACTACACTACTGGTGAGGCTGACAGAATATTCTAAAAATGCTGAACTTAAATCAACGATTTTAAATTGAAAACAAACACCTCATAACGGGATTTGATTAATATTCATTTTAGTAATCCTCCTAGCTGTTTTCAGATTAATTTTAAAAACAAGCAACAATATTTATACAACAACAACTCTTCGAAGCTTCTTGATCATTTCGGTAATTTCCTGCGATATGTGTTGTACAATCGAGCATGAGGCAAACAGCCCTCAAAGCACTTCTCAAAATCCTCCGCAGCCGCTCGCACTTCAGAGCAGATTTTAGCGCCGCTACCGTAATCATGGTGGTCAGGGACGCGTCTCAGCATCTCTACTTTTATTGCGAGGAAAAGAGACGCAACTCGAAAGAAAAGAGTAAAAGCGCGCTTGTCCGGAAATTAGGCAAGCAAAACAACCATCCGATCGGGTTTGCCTACGCAATGAAAACGGATTGGAACGGCCCATCCGGTGATCGATCTCCCTTGGGCAACCGGACCGAAAAATACCCCCGTAACGCTTAGCTATGCAATTTCTTGCAGGTGTTTTTGAACGGGCAAATCTGGTTAGCTGAAATTTGAAAAAATCCAACGAAAAAGCAGTGTATCAATGATTATGGCCGGCATTAAAGTTTATTTATTCGACCAAAAGCCTTTATTCAGAAACCACGCATTTAGCAACAAATTTCTCGACTATCTCCTTCAGCTTCTGCAGATTGGTCCCATACATTCTGGCATGAGGTAGATATGCCTCGAAGCACTTCTCAAAATCGTCAGCAGCCGCCCTCAGCTCCGCGCATAACCTAGCGCCAATACCGTAGGCCTTCTGGCCGGGGACGAGTTTTAGGCTCTCTTCACAAGCCTTCACCAGGGCTTTTTGGCAGTCGTCAATTTCAGCGTGTACTCCTCGAATGTTTGCATGCAATCCGGCATAGTGTTGGGACAGGAATTCATTGGTCGTCTTCTCGAAATCGGCCAGAATAAACACCTTCAGCTCAACGCATTCATGTGATTTATGATCTTTGAAGCAGCAGATGCCGCACAGCGCCGACTCATCGCAATTTAGGCAAAGGAAGACGTCGGCGATCTCGTAAGTGCGCTTACAGTTCTCGCAGGTGGCTTTGAGGTCATCGGGATTTAATTGAACTTCGGGTCGGTCTTCTAGAGCATATAGTACATCAACAGCTTTTGGCTCCGGTTTTGCTTGGATTTGTATCGGCTCGGCTGGCCAAAATGTTGGCCAAGCCGTTTTTTGGCATTGCTTGACGACTTCTGCCAGCGTTGATCTGCGCTTTTTAGCGTTATTCGCTCCTCCTCCACCGTCTGGAAGATTTCCGGCTTCATCCGGTTGTGCCGTCACAAGTCCGCCAAGCCCCTCGTCAACGTATTCGCAGTCGCCCTCTTCCAGAGCCTGAACATGGACGGCCTCTTGATATTCTTGAATCACTCTCTGATAATCTCCTTCTCTTTGGGTGATCCGTACTCCCTGGCAATCATCCTCGTGACGGAACCGTTGAGAGTAGTAGCAGTCGGTTTCACTCGTAGCGGTTTCTTCTGGTTCAGAAACCAGAGTTTCCCGTCCAAGACCAAACAACATATTGTCCCCCGCGGCATTGGGCCACCACGGTGGTTCGCTTCTTCAAACGTTCGGAACCCCCCCCCTGGGAAAATTTCTGGTTTTTCGACGAACCGTTTTTGGCACTCTTGGGGCGCTGTTGAGGGCCCCTCGTTTATCTTCATCGGGGGTTTTCTTTTTCCCAAAAATGTCTGGGGTAACGTCGTTTTTCCTGGATCACACCGCTTGTATCCATATTTGGAGGGTCCATTATCAACCCAAAAGAGCTTTCCAGGCTGCGGTTGGGGTGAAACTGGCGACGATGCGCTCCCGTCGCAATCTGACCTCCGGGGTTTTTTTAACGTGACCGCGTGAATTAAGTTTGGGAAACCCTGAGGGGTCCGTGAGCCATGTTCCATCATCAAGGCCCGACGTTCATGGGGTTTGTTTTAAACCCGCCCGGGCGGCCTGATTGCAATTTGGGGCCCCATCCTCAAATAAAAAAGCCCGGGGGGAAATTAAGTTAAAACCCCCGGGGCCAAAGGCCCCTTTCGTCCCGGGCGACTTCAAACCCTTGAAAGTCGTGGATTCTGGTGAAAAAAAGACTTTTTTGGTTGCCATCCTTTTGTTTCCAGGTCAATTTCCTCAACATTGGGCCCCCAACCCCCACCAAAACAAAAAAACCAAACCCCAAAAACCCCCCCAAAAAAACCCCAAAAACCCCACCCCACCAAAACCCCAACACCCACCCAAAAAAAAACCCCCCCCAAAAACACCCCCCCAAAAAAAAAAACAAAAAAACAAACACAAACACCCACACCAACAACCCACAACAACCCCACAAACACACCAACCAAAACCCCCACACACACACACACACACACACACACACACACACACACACCCCACACACACACACACACACACACACACACACACACACACCCCCCCACACACACACACACACACACACACACACACACACACACACACACACCTTTTTTTTTATTAAAAACCCCCCAAATTTTTTATTTTATTAACTCGAAGGGGTCCCCCGTCTTGGGGAAAATGTCGGCTCATTTTCTTTTTTTATGCCAAAGGACAGACTTTTCGTTCAAAACCAATTTCCTTTTTAATGTGTTGTTGTTTTTGGAAACCCCTTTAAAAAAATTTTGGTTTTGGGAAAAGGCGAAAAATTTTTAAATTGGGTTTTTGAAAAAAACTCCTTCAAAAAACCAAAAATCCCCCTTTTTTAAAACATTGCGAGGGAAAAAATTTCAATTATGAAAATCGAAGAGACGTGGTGGACTCGCCTTTCCGAGGCCGTAGAACCAAACGTAAAATTCAGTTGCGGGGGCTGGATTTTTTTGGGCATTTAAAAAACCGACGGGATAAAATCGCGTGAAATGGTTTCCTCAAAAGGGGGTATCTTCCATTCCCCGTTATAAAACAAGGAGTTCGGGCGGGGCCCCCAGGAAGCTTTCCCCAAAAATAAATGATTTGGAATTCCCCGCGGGCAAGGGCTTGGGGTTAAAAAGACTTACCTTCGCGTAACTCCCCGCCGGATGCCCCCTGTAAACCGCAAAGTCATCTTAAGGTTCAAATGGGGGAAAAAACTTTAAAGAAAAAAAAATTTTTTAAAATCCGTTTTTCCAAACACGTGGACCCCTGCCCCTTTTCCCCCGGGGGGGTAGTTCTTCCTGCTCCTTCCATTTTCCGGGGTGTTAAAACCCCCATTTCCCCTTGAAATCCGAAGATCAAAAATCCCCCACACATAATTCCGTTTTCCCTTCAAATCCGGGAATTTTCCTTTGGGGATGCGGCCCCCCAAACCCAACCAAAAGAAAAACTGTATAGTGTAAGGGGGTTGCCGAACTAAATCAAATTGAATAAATCAAAAAGGGTCGGAAGAAATATATCCTATCCATAAGGAAAAGATTTTTTTTCGGGGGCCGGCCCCCAAAATTGTTTGTTTTTGGAGGGGGCCTTTTAAAAGGTTTTCGGATTTTCTCAAAATTCCTTCATTTAACAATTTTACAAGCAAAAAAGCGAAAATCCTTAACAAAATGGGTGACGGGCCGTGGTGTTCGGGCCATAACTCCAAGCCCTGTTGGAATTTCGGTCTGCAATTTGGACCACTTATGGATACGATGATGGGGATCACGCGCGTCTTATTATCTTTACAAATTTTCAGCGGATCCGGCCCAAAAATGCAATTTTGTAAAGTGGCGAGTAAGCCTCTCTCCCGGGATCATTGGGTCGCCCTTTTCTTTGCCCCCATCCCAGGAAGAAGCCTTTCTCGCGGCCCCTTGTCATGGTGCCATAGATTTGTCATCATATGTCATCTACCACGCGCATTGTTGAGAGTTCGGATCCTGGCCGTAATTAACTTTTTGCTTTTTGGTAGTTCAACAACCAACCATATTTTTGGGCTCTCGGGGTGCCAGGTTTGGGCCTGGCCCTCGCTCTCGCGCTGTGGGCCAAGGCAAATCCTTGACCCAGGCTCTCGCGCCTTTACTTTTGTATAATTGCCAGGCACCAACCTTCTTCCAATGAATACTGCATGTAGGGGAAACTGAAGGTACAAATCTCCCAAATATCGCGTTCCTCTGTTCTGAATTCGCCCATTAAGAGATGGTCACAAGGATAGCTTTTGAGTATACTGTGGATCAATAACTCTCGCAAATGACCCCGCTCTCCACCGCCGACATAGGTCGCAGTTTTTTTATGCTGGTAAACCTTTCTTACGGCACGCCTAAAAACAAATTACGCTAAAATAAAACAAAGTCTACGTGTCGGCATGGATCCAGATTTTGGAGTGAGCGCGAGTTTGCGGTTCAACCCCAGGCGGGAAATCGTGTGGATAGTATGGTGGTGGGTTGTCGTCTGTCATGATCGTGGAGAGAACTCAGCGCCTCAAGCTGGCTTTCTCTGGCTAACAGCTGGAAGCTTTGACCTGATTTCTATCGAAAGAAAACACCAGCATGCGTCTTCGCTGATAGCAAGACAGACGGCTCGCTGACCTGATACGGTCGCCAGTTCGTGAATTTGGCTTCAGGCTTCATGATCAAACTGAAATCTGTGGGCGTTTAAACCCGATTTTTGAGATGATATGATTTGATATTTAGTTAATTTCTCATACTATTGGAACATAGACAATAGGGGTCAGTAGTATTTGTTTTACTCTCTCTCTCTTCGATGCTCATTTCAGGTAGCGCCGAAATCCGGGCGTTACTTGGCGCTTCCGAATACCTATCAGAAGCTCGAGAATCAGAATCTCGAATTTTCAGAATCTCGAGTTTTCAGAATCTCGAAATTTCCATGGTTTGAAAATTCGAGATTCTGATTTTCGAGATTCTGAGTTTCGAGATTCTGATTTTCGAGATTCTGAGTTTCGAGATTCTGATTTTCGAGATTCTGAGTTTCGAGATTCTGATTTTCGAGATTTTGACAGATTCCCGGCGCTTCCCCCCCCCCCCGTGAAACTCAAGGATAGGCAACAGGCTGACCGATGACGAACTAATAATACACCGCTAAAATCACCGAGTAGTCTCTTTTCGGAGTAGTCTCTTTTCGGACTAGTGACTTTTCGGAGTAGTGACCGGACGCCCCCCCGACACTCTTGTAAAAAGGCCGAGGAACGTTCAAAAACTCGGAAAACAGCGCCTCAGGCTTACATTTTTGAGGAAGACGCAAAAGATTTGCATTTAAAAAATCGCCGCAAAAAAAGCACGTTTGAAGCGAAATTTTCGAGAAAATGACTTGAAATTTTTTAAATTTTTGTTGTCTCTGGCGCACAAAAGCTACTTTAAAACAGTGAAAGCTACTCCACTCTTTCTTAACTTTTGCATGTTGCCTACTAACAAAAGGGGGGGGGTACGCTCACAGGGTGGAGTTTCGCAAAACGCTCGCGGCTACCCCCGGGTAATCGACGGAGAACACGATGCCGTTCTCCATTTTGCTACGGAGCCCTGTGGACAGAGATACAGCACTTTCGGTCAAACGCGATTTAAATACCCGCATAACATTAAATAATTTGCATACTTTCTGGGTTTATTAAGGGCTTTCTGACAAGTGGTGAGCAACGATGTGTGGTACAGTGGTATGTGAACCGGTCTATGAAAAACTACTCGAAGGTTCGACCCCCGGGCTGCGGAATTTTTTTTGCGTTTGACCTCAAAAGGACGATACAAACCATATGATTGCATGTCATCCCGCCTATTTGCATCTCGCCTACTGCTATTTCGCCTCCTCTTATTTCGCCTACATCCCATTCCCCCTACGGCTAAATTTCACTTTACGGTAACTAAATAAAATGTCGATTTTTGGATTGGAATCGATAGATCTCGTCGAGTTCTACCATTTCCAGTTAAAAACTATGGACTCACTCAAAAAGTTATAAACATTTTTAAATTGGCTAGTTCACTTTACGGTAACTAAATAAAATGTCGATTTTTTGACTGAAATCGTTAGATCTCATCGAGTTCTCGCGTTTCCCGTTGAAAAAACGATTGGGACTCGCTTTAACAAAAGTTATAGCTGTTTTAAACCAATTCACCCGCATCGAAAAGTCGGTTTCGGCTACGAGGACTCCTTTGTACGGAAAAACGTAATAGTTGTGAACGTACTGGGTACAAATCCGGGGCCGCTGCAAAAGCGCAGGAAAAACTTTTGCCTTTGCACTTCCTCGGAATTCTGAATTTCGAAACATCAAAGACGGTTTTGCAACGGAAGTCACTCAATTTGGAGGGAAGTGACTGCTACTTCCTCCGCTCTGCGACTAGAAAAAGGCTTCGTGCCACGCGGGGCCTAGTCGCTTCGGATGGGTGCGAGCTGTACAGGGTTTCAATGGGGCGCCAAGGCCGGCGAAGCGGCCGGGGCGCCCCATTTCAAAAGGAGCGCAGCCCATCCAAGCGACGGCCGCCGAACAAATTCATAGTCAAAATGTCAAAATACGTAGCTTCCCGAATACTTTCCCAAAGGTTTTTACAACTGTAAATGCCAGAACTCGCCGAGATCTATTTATCGCAGCCGAAAAATCGCATTTTTACGAGGTTACCGTAAAGGGTTCTTTAGGATTCCCGGGGGGGGGGGGAAAGTATTCCCGGGGAGAACCAATTTTCCTGGTGGTCCCGGTTGGCCTAGTAATCAAATATAAAGTGTTTTCGAATTGTTTTAGTAAGTTTTAACTATATTTAGAGCGGAATAACTTTCAGAAAAATTTAGAAAAATGTTTGAAAAAAGTCGAAAATTTGGTCATTTGGGTCTATTTTCGACCTAATTTTCTAATTTTTACATTTTTTTGGTTAAAATATTATGTGTTTTTATGCACAGGAATAGTTAAAAACAATTTAAAACGCATCCCCAATTTATACAAAAATCTAGGCTTTGCCGAAAAATTTGTTTTCCCAGGAATACTCCCAAATCTAAAAAAATGAACCAACCACTTTAAACCGTTTATCTTTCGTTAAAAGCGGGTCCCCAATTTTTTAACTGGAAGGTAGAACTCGACAGATCTATCGATTCCAATCGAAAAATCGACATTTTATTTAGTTACCGTAAAGTGAAATTTTCCCCCGCCTACATCTTATTCCGCCTACCTCTTATTTCGCCTACATCTTATTTCGCCTATATCTTATTTCGCCTACCATTCATTTCGCCTATTTTGCATACTACCTGTTTTTGCTCATAAAACGTTAGTGGAGCTTCGGTATATAGTATCTTCCATGATATAAAAGCTGGACTGCCTTTTAGTTAAACGCCTTTTAAAAAAACCGGGGTTTGTCTTTTCTCCTGACAATTCCAAATATGCTGTTCGTTTTTGTTCAACAGCATTAAACGATCCATAATTGGGTACGAAAGATACCTTGGCACAAAGTAGGTAGTCTATAGAGTGCATTCGAAAAAAAAAACTATCTGGATTTTCCTGGAAAATCCGATATCTTTTATTTTTAGCGAAAAAAAAAGGTAATATAAAAGGGAAAGGAGGGGAAAAAAAAAGGCCAAGGAAAAAAAAATAAAAAATGGCCCTTTTAGGGGGGAAAGGGATGAGGGAAATAAGGAAAGAAAAACCCAAGCAAATGGCGGAACAAGTTTTTCCCCAAAAATTATTCAAAAAATTCAATTATTCCCCAAAACCAATAAAAATCAATTTCTATTCTCTACCTACCACCGGGGCCAAAATGGCGTTTACTAAAACTTTTCAATCGAACCAAACTTTTTTTCCCCCCCTTGATGGGTAAGGATGCAGGAAGCGGGCTGGATAAAATTGGGGGCTGGCTGTGAGTTGGCTTCAGTTCTAAAATCTAAATCACATGCCCATTTTAAATAATAAAAAAAGGGCAATCTGTTCTGGTTCCCCTACTGGGTGCTGACAGAATATTTTTAAATTTTAAAAATTAAATTAAAATTAATGAAAAAACCCATAAAAATTTGTTTTTCATTTTTTTCATCTTCTGGGTATTCAAAATTTAAAACAATCAACAATATTTTTCCAAACCTAAGCTTTTGATGTTTCGGAATTCTTCTTCATTCGGGCATGGGGGTTGTGCCTTAGCCTAAAAACCCCAGCCGCGCGGTTCAGCCATCTTCGGCCCCCTTCGATAGTCGGCCCCATTTTCCCGCTTTGCCCGTTAGATTGAGCAGGGTTGGTTCTCAACGATTTC
>JBBGBA010000506.1:0-12425 GCA_038088335.1 Mesorhabditis sp. LJ9110
TAGAAAACAGAAACAGAATTAATTAAACAATCAAACGGATAGATTGCTATGTTTTCCTCTCAAATATTTAGACTTTATTGTGAAGAACCATATCAAAAGGAAAATCAACAAAAAAAAAGATAGATCGCAAACTATACCCAACCGAAAAAATCCACCCACAAATTGGTCGGCCAATCGGGGCCCCGACAAGACAAAAACCAAATTTAGAGCCCATCGGGTCAAAGCGAACAGGTGGCCTTTTCAGAATTTTTTGCGGCGTCAGCAACATCGGGTAAGAATTTGTGGTTTGCGAGTTGTTTGTGGTGCGAAACCCGGTCTACTTATCAGGCATTTTCTAAACAACGTTTGAAAAACTAAAAATGTATAAAACTAGAAAATTATTTAAATGCAGATTATGATATTCTTAACATTTATCTGCCTTACTATAAATGATAAATTAAATTAAATAATTAATTTTTATTTTTCCTATATCTGTATTTTAAAAATTCTATGTTACCTGGTTTTGAGGGACATTGGAGTTAGACGACAATGTGCTCCATATTCGGTCCGGAGCCCCTGGAATAGCGAGGTAAACACCGACAAAATGGCTTCCCATTTTATAGTCTTCTCCCAGCAGGTTCCTTCGAAAATAGTAGCGTTGGCCCTTCACGCCCAGCGACCAATCGAGTTTATAGTTCTTCGGCCAGGCTTAATGTTTTGAAGTTTCTGGAATTGACCGTGAGGTTTAAGGCATTTTTAAGATTTTAAGGGGTTTGCTGGTTGACAAAAAAATCGTTGTGACTTTCCCCCTTAACTGGCCAACCAAAAACATACCATAATATTCATTTTAACCAATTGCCATCAGCCTCAAAGAATTCGGCGCCCTTCCAAATTTCGCAAAAATTTAATTTTTAAGGGTTACTGAGTAAAAAGTTTGTGAATCAAAAAACCAAAAATGGTGGTTCCTGGTCAAAATTTTTCCGGCAACGTTAGTGCTTTGCGTTTGTTCGGGGACCAAAAGATTCGGCAGCTGAATAGCGGTAGGAATAATGCAAAGGCCAAGTTGATAGTAGAATGAAATTTTTCAAACCCAACAATACTGATATTCCCTAAAACAATCTTTTACCCGGGTATTTTGAATTTCCACCTGTCGACTAGGTGAGGTCAGCCCCCAACCATGGTAATTTCTGGTAGATTTTTGCCTAGCCACGCACTATTGGTCCTGAGAAAACAGGAAAGATCCATGAGAGACCGAGAGAGAGTGAGTGAGAGAGAGTGAGAGAGCGAGGGAGATAGAGTGCAACAGAGAGAGGGAGAGAGAGGGGAGGGGAGAGAGTGAGACAGAGAGAGACGGAAAGAGTGAGAGAGCGATAGAGAAGAGAGACGGCTAGTTGAGAGAAGAGGATATGTTTTTACAAAAAACGACTTTTGGATGGTCGAGTGATAAATGGTGAGATTATAGGTGATAAAGATTTTCAACGCCTGACAGTTTAATAAATTTATTTGGGAAAGTTCAAGGAGACAGGGATAAAACAAAAATGAGACAAGCAAGAAAAATCAAGGTGAAAGAGTTTTAACGGCCATCGACAAACGATGAAATTAGATGCCATAACGAAGAAGGCAAGATTCTACCCAACTGTATTCCCGCCAGGTGATACAGTTTGAGGGCCGGGAAAGGATCACGGTTTTCGGGGACTGGAACCTGGGTTCGCTTTCAAGAGCCCAGTTTCCCAAGATGTTCTCGGAAGTTGAGAGAGAGGAGCGAGATTGAGAAGAGAGATTGAGAGAGATTGAGAGAGAGCGAGCGAGATTGAGAGAGAGCGAGCGAGATTGAGAGAGAGAGAGAGAGAGAGAGAGAGCGAGAGAGCGAGATCGAGTGAGAGAGAGAGAGATAGAGAGAGCTCAAAAGCAGCCCAATAAATCCTTTTGAATCCTTTCTTACCTGCCTAGGTGCTTCGCCCCAGCCTCATTCACAAGTGATCAACGAAATCAGTGGCGTTTCCGCAAATCTGTGTATTATGTATTGTATTTTGTTTTATTGGCCTCTGCAACAATGGACTCACTTCAGCTCCGAATACTTTTGACGGTCTATCGCAGAAAGTTGTCTGAAGACATAATAACTTTCTGGGTGCCAGTAGACAGTGTGCAAGAATTCTAACTTAGTGCTGTATCCTGGCTTCGGGTAGGGGTGTCTTTTGTGCACTGCCTAAATGTACGAATTGGGAGGCGTCTTAGAGGGTAACTTACGCGGATATTTTCTGGCGTGGGCTCCCATTTCGTGTCGCACGAAATGGTATGGAAGTGCCATCTGTGCATACACAAGCTCCTAAAAATCATTCACGATCTAGGGTTTGGAGACTGACATGAAATCGGTGGATTGGCGCAGTGTGAGCCTGGTGTATCGATCACCGAGAACGATGTAAGCGCCGTGGGCCTGGGCATTGGAAAGAATGACGAGTGTTTGTGAATAGACGGAAGCCACGCAGAGGGCGAGTAGTATCTTACGACGCATGATTTCCGAGAAGAAATGATGCTGCAGAGATCCTCGGTTGCTTTTATACAGCAAAGTATCGACATGGTTGGCCTCCGGGCATGATTTTGAAATGGCATCTGCCCAACGTTGAACGGGTCGTCCAGTCGATGGGCGATTGTAGTCAATCATCTGATTTTCGAAAAATTGTTGATCGAAAATCACATTAGCGATTTCTTTAAAACTAGCCGCCTACTTGGGGAAGAAAAGAAGTTAATAGGCTCCGGAGAAAATCTTCAGCCTTGCGCGCCATGAAACGCGCGCGACCTGGCTCACTATCATTCAACTATCCGTTCCCCGCTCGTTTTACACAGGAGCTTGTCAAGTCGATTTTGGAGTATTTGTGCAGAATGCTGATCTTGGTACCGTTCATAGTTTTCGAGTTATGAAATTAATAATTTAGAACAAGTCGAATAGGTTTTCAAAAGAAAATTTGTTCAGAAAAAATTTCTATAAAATGTACCATCTTCTCGCAAATCATTGAAAGTTGGAAAAATTTGATAAATTGGGAGGCTCATAATTTACAAAATTTCAAAATTGAACATTTTATTAAGTAGCTTATTTTATAGAGAATTTTTCTGAACAAGATGCACTATCTGGTTTTTTAAAACCTATTCGAAGCTTTTATGACTGTCGAAGTAGCCGATTTTCCTTGTTTAAAGGTTCATAACTTTCGAGAAAGACACCCTTACCTATTCGAATCACGTAAAATTACAAGATACTTGTCCCACCAAAGTCCGACGACACTCAAAAACGTCTCCTTGTAAGGCGCCACCTTAAAAGTTAAATTCGGTTATGTTAAAACTTAAGGCTAAATTCAAAATCAAAAGTTAAAATAAGATTTTTTAATGTGAAAATATTAAGTCGCCATGGCTCAATTTACTACGGATTTGAAACCCAAATATTTTCTTTTTCGCTATTTTTCTCGATTCAAATGTATTGTAGGCTAATTCTACAGAGCACAACCTACATTTTGCTACAATTGGCATCTCTGTAAGACAAAAGGTAGCCGAGATACGAAAACTACGTTGGACCAGGAAAAATTAATTCAAGCAAATCCAGACTGATAATTGTTATAAAAAATTTGTAGCAATTTTTGACGCAAGAAAACACCTCTTTACAGCAAATTCGACTACGGCGAACACGTGGAGGTACCCCACGCATTAATAGGACGTATAGCCGAAAAGTTGCGGCTGGGGGTCCTTGAACTTAGCCGAAAAAATCTATTAGTTACGGTCCTGTGAGTAGAAACTTACGTACAATTTCATATAAAATTATCAAAATTCCGCAGCGATCGATCGGAAAGCCGTTGAAGATCTACAGCAAAGATCCGCAAGCATAGATCTATCGACATCTATGCAAACATCAAAATCATGGGCATCGAGGCCTCAAGCCCAAAATATGTATGAATCCATGGATAAATTCACTAAGAAATTCACCAGAACGAGTAAAAAAAGACGATGAAAAACGATATCCGCCCCTAAAAACCCGTTGTAAACTCACCAGCTATGGTTTTTTCATGTCGTAACCAGATAGCGCCACCGAACGCTGCTGTTTATTTATAAACACACGGCCATCTATAAACTCCACCTCAAATATTCGCTATTTCTATCAAAATTCCTAAATATCAAATGATCACTCCCATTTTGATAGCTTCTGTCTTGTCGGCTATTTCGGGTTTCTGCCCCCGAGATGCAGATTGGGATGCAAGAAACTGCAAGTGCTTTCATGCCTCCGCCCATCAAATGAGATACAATGAAGCTGTCGAATATTGCAAAAAGTAGATTTCGTATTTATATCAAAGTCAAAACGTTGGTTTCAGCTTAAACATGGTAATTGCTTCAATTAGCGACGATGAGGAATTCTCCGCCTCCCAAAATCAGGCAGTAATGAAGCTAAATGTTAGTTTGATTCTTTGAATTGCCTATCGTAAACGATTCTCCCCCGCGCAGTCTGTAATTTTAGCGCGTAATTAGATAAAATTTAGCCTTTTAACTTGGGACGATTCTGGCTTGGTGGTTATTATAATCAAACGGGTATCGAATGGGCGGATGGTGCACAGTCGAAATACCGCAATTTTGAGAACAGTAAGTGACAGTTTTAGTATTTGATGCAGCTAGTCAGTTTTCTAGCTCCCTATCCTGCGGGATACATAGTGGGTCGCCGGAACGAGGGCTGGACCACCGATAATAATAAATTTGCAAGATATGCGGTAATGTGCTCTGGAGTGGATACGGTAGGTGTGGTCAGGCCTGGACAAAACGCAGGCCGGCCCGGGCCGGCGGCCGGGCCGAGAAAAATCGGGATTTTCCGGGCCGGGCCGGGCCGGGCCGAGAATTCAAAAAAGCCGGGCCGGCCCGACATTTTGTCTAACTGTAAAGTGTTTTTACTCAACTTGGAGTTTCGATTCGGGACCAAGTGCATCTTGTACAGAATTTTTCGCTGATTCCGACAATGTTTTCCAAATTTGCTACGGACCGTTATTCTGAAAGTTATACGGCAATTATGATCCTAGTTTTCACTAAAATGAAGGTATCGTTATAGTTTTGGATTTTCTTCATTAATTTCAACGTCAAAATTGACTGGCTTGGCTCGACAAGCATCCTACCGCTCAAAACAAGCATTTTAGAAAAAAAAATGAGATTTTTATGCAAAAAGCAAAACAAATGATGCAGGGCGGGGTTCGGACCGCCGCCCTGCGCTTGGCAAGCGAGTACTTTGCCAATGCACCATGGTGCCAACTGGGTAAGGTGCTGTCAGAGGGTACTTCAGGGCCCCTGGGAACCACAGCCCCAAACAAGGAGTAGTGGGCCAGCGCCTGAATTTTTGGAATTTTTCAGCCTAATTGTTACCAAAAATGATTTTTTAAATAACAGTCCGTAGCAAATTTGCAAAACATATTCGGAATCAGCGAAAAATTCTGCACAAGATTTACTTGGTCCCGAATCGAAACTCCAAGTGGAGTAAAAACACCTTACAGTAAGTAAAAAAATAGGTTTTTGGACGGAAATTGTGTGCTATTTTGCATATTTATCGCTCGCGAATAGCCTATTGGGCATTGTTATATAACCACAGTCAAAATTTGGACCTTTTTTTGGTTTAACCCCCTACCAGGAAATCGACCCGGGTTCGATCCCGCCCGGTGCCATCTTTTTGCTTTTTGGATTTTTTAGTCATTCGGACCGGGTTTGTTCATAGAAGTAAAGTGGTACATCGTAGTAACGTCTGAAACATTCAATTATACCCTAAAATAGTTAATTAGACCCCCAAATGGTTGAATTTAGCTTTATTATCCTAAACTCCATCGATATTTATCCGTTAAAAATCGTTGTCAATCTAAACCTTGAATTTTCTTTGCGGAAAAGCTGTAAAGAGGACACACTAACGCTGTATTAAAAGCTAAGTACCTTCAAAAGGTGTTAAACGACTTTGGTGGCAGGTTTTTGATCAACCCCGGTTTTGACCTCTAAAAGTCGGGCCGGCCCGGGCCAGCCCAGGCCGAGGAAAATCGCGTCGGGCCGGGCCGGGCCGGCCGAAAAAGGGTGTCGGGCCGGCCCGGCCTGGGTGTGGTAGCTGTTCACCATCTTCTGAAAGGGATAAGGGGGCCCAGGAAAATTAGCATAACGCCGTTTTTCGACCTAAAATTGGCATAAATTGTTTCTGCGCCCTTTGTTCAGGACCCATTCTATCCCCTATTTTTCGACGCTTCCGGTTGACAACTTGCCAATTGTGGATGAGCCACATGGGCCTTCCTTACACCTTTGATCGATAAATTCACGAAAGCTTGCCACTCGACGAACCCTCAAACATTGTAAAAACAAACCAGGGTTTTTATTTCAGGAAGTGCCCCCATGCGAGACTGGATGGACGTATTACCCCACGACTAGAGCTTGCTATACGGTATTTGTTAGATGATAAGGTATTTAACAAAAGTAAATAGATTAATAGAGAGATCCTAGATAAATTTTAGTTAATCGGTGACTATGTCGGATTCACTTGGACTCAAGCCGAAAGTCAATGTCAATCTATGGACTCTCATCTCACTTCTATCCATTCTCACGAAGAAAATAATATTGTTGAAGGTCAGAAATATCGAATTTAAATTTTCAAATGTTTTAGGAATGGCTCGTACCTATTTCGGAGTCACTTATGGTATTTCGAAGAAAACACGAATTCACACGTGGATCGGTGCGAAAAGAGTAATTATTAAAACTATGAAATCAGCAGAAAATTTTTAGACCGGAAATGGGTCCACAGATTTTGTGTGGATGGACGGTAGCGAGTTTAATTTTTCAAATTGGCATAAGGAAAGACGAGCGATGTCGAATCTTACTCAAACCTACGCCAAGGTATCGATCTTGACGTTAAAATCCAAATGTATATTTTTAGCTCTACCCATCGGTCATCGTTTTTGGGTAGGTATCGCAATTTTAACGGCATTATTTCGTTCCATTAACAAAAATTCGAATAGAACCGATGGCCCGGATGGTGATTTCTTGACCCGGAGATACCATTGGGATGAGGACGACGAGTTTGCAACCGGAAATAATGCTGTTTGCAAGAGAGTGGCGCTTTATTGAAAATAACGATTGATTGGTTTTAATAAATTTTTGTGATGCCGGAAGTGTTTTAATGCAGCTAAAACACGAAAAATTTATTCGACCTCGGCGGAACGTTCGAAATCCATCCGGGACACCACCCACTGGGAAGCTGTGTATTTCGGTAGTGTTGGCAATCGAGCCGCTTAACAGCAGCGCTTGAATACGTGGATTTGTGATTGATACAAAGTTGTTGGGATAATGCCCGATTGCCACCTCATTATGATCCATAAACAGATTAAGGCCCACCAAATTATCTTCCGATTCCTCGGTCATTCTCCAGAGAAAACGGCATGAGCGTGCGTAGCGGAATCGCGCCTTTGGCCATGCACTTCCCATAAAATTGAGGAGACGGCGATGGAAGGTCAGCGGCAAATCAACAAAAACTATCCTTGTCGAGAAACACTGCAAATAGAGAAAAGTAAAAAGCTGCCAATTCTGCATCAAACGTTATAAAAAAAGGAATTTTTGCGAAAAAGTGAGCATCACTTGAATCTTGAAGCTTATCGCAAAGGCATAGAATTCTGTGGCAAGAGTAGTGCGAGACGAGCGATCGAGATAAAATACCGGGGGGTGACGGAGAAAGGGTGAAAGCGATAACGCTTTTTGTTTGTTTTGTGTAAAAACTATAGCGTGTTTAAAAACACAAAGCGCGATCGTTTTTTCAAGTACTGTTCGAAATTTCCGAGAACTCCGAGAAGTCTCGGAAAATCAGTTTTCCGAGACGACAATCGGGCGAATCTATCCAATGATAAACAATGAACGCTACATAAACCGAACGCCACGAGTTTTGGCCCATTGCACAACCAAAAACACTCTGCTATGCGAATTGGGATCTTTTTAGCATTTCTGGTGCACAACATCCTAGCATTTTGTCCCCTGGATGCTGATTGGGATCGGGAACATGAGAGGTGTTTTCATGTCTCAAGCCATGGAATGTCATACACGAATGCCATGGAATATTGCGCAAAGTAGGTGGCAAGACGAAAACCGAAATATCGGAAATTAATCACTAAATTGGTTTTAGCTTGAATCTAGCTGTTGCTTCGGTCAGAAATCAATACGAATTGTTGTCTGTGTTGAATCAAGCCAGGAAGAAACGGGTTGTAAGTCGTTTTCTCGACGGCTGGTACCGGAAACAGTTTTATAATGAAAAGTTAAGGACAAGGCAAAATTGCTATGGCTGGGTGGATATTATAATGGATCAAATATCGAATGGAAAGATGGCACACAGTCTACTTATCACAAATTACGTCTGGGTATTTTTCTTTTCTTTTGATTTTTTTTTGCGCTAATAATCCAGGTACTTCGGCGGGATACGTAGTATTAAATCTAAAAGATGATTCGTGGGACACGAAAGTCGATGGCGAATATCCGGTGGCATGTTCTGGTCCAAATACGGTAGAATATCAGCTAAATTGGCTTGTATAATAAGAACAATCTTTTTCAGCCAGATCAGTGCACTACACATATCTTTATATTGAAAACGACATCTCTATGTGATGATGGATGGACATATTATTCTAGCACTCACTCGTGCTATAAGGTGTCCAATGAATCCGGGTTCTTTTGCGTTATCGGGGGGAGCCTATTTTTGTCTATTAAGTCCCAAATGCCTGGAAACTTAAAAGAACATTTTCATAGCTTTTTGTCGAATATAACTTTATCTGAACTAGAAAAACTATCTAAAACCCTCCAAAAAATTCAAAAAGCCAAAATTATGATAAAAGGTCGATGGACATCTTGGTCGAAAAATTGACATTTTTGTATTTTTTACTAAAATTTGGAAAGTTTGTACGGTTAAGAATCGTATAGAGCAGTTTAGAAACACTTCCACTATTTATATTCGAACAATGGGACCTTAGTAAAAAATTGGAACAATAATTCGAAAGAACGAATCGCCACAATTATATTGCGCCATTTGAAGGTTATTGGTAGCAGTCTTGGAATGAAATGGACCGAGGCTAGAAGTCGGTGCCAATCTATGGGCGCTGATCTCACATCGATTCTTTCTGATGTGGAAAATGAGATTTTGGCAGGTACATATAATATAAAATCCCGAAAATAAATCCAGTTTTTCCTATTTTTTTATAAACAATCCTATCAATAACCCTATTTTTTTAGCGCTAACCGAAGTTTACTTTGATCAAAATTTATTCAAATCAACGCTGTCTGCCATCATATCGACATGGATTGGGGCATACAGGGTAATGAGCTGGATTCACCAGATCAAATTATTGACCTAGAATGGAAGCGGAGCAAACGATTTTGCATGGACTGACGGGGCACCGTTTAACTATACTAACTGGCGCACGGATAAACCCTTAACAGCGTTGAATACCCCACAAAAACATGTCAAGGTATCCAATCTTTGAAAGCTATTAATTTGTGCAATTTTCTCCAGGTCTACACGGGGTCGACGCATATTGAGTCGGTGATTTATCTACGATTTTTCTGTCTACTTTTACAGACAAATCTTTAGTTTTTAGCGGCAAGGAAACGTCAGGTGGCAGTGCGATCAACCGGGTAAATGTTCATTTCGCTACGTTTTCACATCATTACGGTGCTCCGATGTTTTTTCCGGAAGAATTTGCGATAAATGCATTTTAGCAAAAAGAATGGGAATCGTACGAATTCTACAAATGGGACGAGGTCGACGAGACGGTCAAAGGCCACAATGCAGTTTGTAAAAAGAAGCCGTACTCTTGATCCGCCATTCTATTTACCGCTATCAATAAACGGACCTTAATCGGAATAATGGCAACGAATATACAAAGAATACATACCAAATTATGTTATACCAAATTATATTATTTAATATTTTGAGCAACAACTCCAGGTAAAAAATCCGTTGTGTTTAAAAAAATCCATTGATCGTTGGATTGCACGCCATAAATTTGATAGCTATCGCCAGCCTTGCGGATGATAAACAAGAACTTTCCGTAATGGAAACTTCGGCCTTTGCAGTTCCATCAAATTTGGCAAACTCCCTGCTATGCTGGTGGTAATTTTACTATCACTACTAACGCCGTACATATTCGCATTTTGCCCTCTTGATGCTGATTGGGATCGAGAAAACAAGAAATGTTTTCATGTATCAGGCCATAGCCTCTCATACCCAGATGCCGTTGCGTATTGTGCAAGGTAAGTTGCGAAGAGAATATAACGAGACAAGCGTCTAATATCATAATTTTAGCTGGAATCTGGTTATTGCATCCATTACCGATTACTACGAATATTTGTCCGTCTTGAACCAGGCGAGGAAAAAGATAACTGTAACCTTCTTTCGGGAGCGTATTCTATCTAGTACTTGGAATGAGTCATAAAGCGGAAGTTCCAGGGCGACAGCAGATTCTTATGACTTGGTGGATTATATAATGGGTCGAATATCGAATGGAAAGACGGTAGCTCGTCGAATTATACAAGATTAACGTCCGGTAAAGCCTTCTTTTATAGTCAGTGATTCGTCTGCAAATCCAGGCCATCGGACCCCCGGAAATGTGGTGTTAACCCTGAAAGGTAATTCATGGGAGACAACAATGGATGGAGAACATCCTGTGGCGTGTTCTGGACCAAATTCGGTATTTTCTTCCGCCCTCGGCTCCGCCAAATAACCATCATTTTCAGCCGGATAAATGCACCTCGTATGTCTTTGAAGTGAAAACGCTATCAAGATGTGACGATGGGTGGACATATTATTCGAGCCTGGAGTCGTGTTATAAGGTTATCACAATCTTAACCAAATTTTACGATCATCTTTAAGGTCATTGGTAGTTGGATAGGGTTCAATTGGACGGAGGCGCGCGGTGAATGTCAGGGCATCGGGTCGGACCTTACCTCAATTTTCTCTTTTTATGAAAATCTTATCGTTGCAGGTAAGAATAGTCTGTAAACAGTCAAGCACCGAACAATCGAGGTTTTTCATGAAATTTTAAAGGACTCGCCGCGACATACTTTGATGTGAATCATAACAGTCAAAGTTCATCTCGACTCCATACCTGGATTGGTGGACGCAGGGTATAAAGATGGATCTTTAACGATAAACATAATTAATTAGATAGGGGAAGGGCCAGATGATTTTGCATGGAGTGACGGTGCAGAATTCAATTATGCCTTTTGGCACCAGAACAGGTCCGCAAGAACGGCAATGACCCCTCAAAAATATATCAAGGTTTCCGATGCGGTCGAACAAGAACAGCATCTTTTCAGTTATACTCTGTTATGTACTCTACCAAGTAAGCTACCCTCTTTACGTATTCGTTCAAGCCCGGCTCGGAAGGAAGCAAAATTTCGTATTTTAAAAATATTTTCATCTCCAGTTTTAATTGGCAACTGAAGGACTATCTCAAGAAGGCCTTAAGATGGGATGAAGCCGAAGAGTCCGCGATAGGATATAATGCTGTTTGCAAAAAGAAGCCATATGATTGATCGTTCCTTGGTTCAAATAAATGTTTTATTGGTAACTACACACGCATTTTTGTCAAGCGTCATATAGATATTGGTTCTCTTTTCCTGAATGCCGATACGAAGAAATGAAAAATAACTCCTGCTGTCTCTTTATAAAGCTTTTTTTTAGTTGCCGCGCATGCTAATGGTTTCCTACCAACGAAGATCAGCAAAATTTTCGCAAAAAGTTAATTATATCATCGAAACCAACACTGTTTGGCTAATCGACTGTGTGCAGGCTCGACTCGGCGAAGCATCAAAAAATTGGACGGCAACGCAACTGAACTCTGGCCCTGCTGTTATTTGATACTTTTCGATCACCGCTGCAATATGGGCAGCTTTGTAGGCAATAAACAAAAGTCTCGTATAAACGACCCGTGGTTCACTCGGATTTCTCGATTTTCGTTACGACCTCTACACCCCAGTCTCTAAACTCTTTTACATTCACCGTTGCAGGATGTTGCAAAACTTTTTTCTCGCGTTCTGCTTTTTCACCAGCGCCCTGGCATTCTGCCCAAGGGATTCTTGATTGGGATAGCGATAGTCAGAAATGTTATCATGTGTCTCCATATGTTATGGACTACGAACAAGGCGTCGAATATTGCGAAGAAGTAAGGACAAAGCCGTTTTTACAACCAATTTGTAGTCTAAACATGGCTATTGCCTCAATTGGAGGTCAAAAAGAAAAACTGGTCGTGCTGCGACAAGCGAGAAAGAAGGTTTCGGTAAGTGCAGTTTTTTATAGTTATTATCCAGTACCAGTGGAAAAAGACCGCTTCGCGGCCATTTTCCCACTGGACCCGTCCAGGAATCGTGAATTTGAATACCTTCTTCTTTTTTTGCCTGCGGCGCAAGAACCTGAGTAATGGCGC
>JBBGBA010000476.1:0-18724 GCA_038088335.1 Mesorhabditis sp. LJ9110
CCCCTGGAAGCGGGCGCTCTCGATATTGACCACCGAGGTCAGCCCGTCGCTGATGCCGCGCGTGAGATAGTCGTCGATGTCGTTAGTGAAATAGGCGAGCTTGGCCTGCAGCAGGTCGTCGCGGGCGATCAGCGACGCTTGCTGGAGGTTGATGCCCAGCTCGGTCGTGCGCGCGCGTTCGGGCCGCACCGGATTGCGCGGATCGGGGAAGAACGAGAAGCCGGTGGTGGATTCGAACAGGCTTGGATTGCGGATCGCCTCGGCATAGCGGGCATAGAATTGCAACCCGGACAGCGGCTCGATCAGGAGTGCGAGGATCGGCGCCAACCCGGCATTCTTCTCGTGATTATAGCCGGTCGCGCGCGTGCCCGAACCGGTCGAGATGTCGACCAGGTTGTTGTCGTGCGATTCGGTGTTGGTGTAGCGCAGCGCGGCGTCGAAGGTGACCCAGGCGTTCGGCTTCCACTGCGCCGCGATGAACGCGCTATACTCGTCGCGCCAGCCGTCGCGCGGTTCGACGAATGCGGTGTAGCCCGAGTTGCTCTTATAGTCTTTCCAGCCCTTGGGCGGGGTCAGGCGCTCGCGGGTGTAGGATGCGCCGTAATTCAGTTCGACCCGGCCGAACCCGCCCTCGATCGCGGACAGGTTGGACAGGTTGACGCCCCAGCGGTCCGACTGGCTCTGATAGGCGGCGTCGTCGATCCGCACCGTGCCATCGGGGAACATGTAGCGATAGAGCGTCTCGATGCTGGTGAAGTTGCTGGTCGCCCAGAGATCGGCCTTGAAGTTGACGAGGTCGTTGTCCGCCGGATCCCAGCGGAAGCGCGCGGTATAGGTATCCACCTCGGTCCGGCTCAGCGGCGCCTGCATTGCCCCGCCGAACCGCAGGATCTGCGACGGCATCATCTCGCCGAAATCGCTCTCATAGCGCATGTAGGAAAGATCGAGCCCCATGCCGTCGCCGAAGCGCCAGACGCCGCGTAGCAGCATGGAGGTGTTGTCCTGCGAGGTGCTGAGTGCCTCCTCGCCGAGATTGTAGCGGTGGCCCCGGAACGGTGCCGTGCTCGCCGCCGAAATAATTGCCGGTCTTGCGCCGCGCGACTGCGCCGACCAGCTCGAAATCGCCGACCCGTCCCGCTGCCGCGACGCTGAGGTTGAAGCCGTTGAGTTCGAGCAGGCCAGGGCGGTCGAACCGCTCGCGCGCCTCGCCCCGCCCGCGGATCGACATTGTTGCCGGTAAGGCCGCCGCGCAGTTGGATGCCGAAGGTCCCGCCGGGCGCGATCAGATCGGCCACGCCGTCGGCCGATGCGCTCGGCCCCTTCTCGATCGTCACTTCGCCGATCAGGTCGGGGTCGAGATAGGTGCGCCCGGCGACGCCGGAATAGCCGCGATAGACGGTCGATTGTTGAAGCGACCCGTCGATGACTCCCTGCATGCCGCGGATATTGACGTCGAGCGCGCCTGAATTGCGGTTGTCGCCATTGAGCACGCCGGGGATACCGGACAGGAAGTCGCCGGGCGATGTGCCGCGAAAACGCTCGATCTGCTCCTGCCCGCGATAGGCGGTCGATTGCGCCCCGCGGAAATTGCGATCGGCCGGAGCAAAATCCGGGATTCCGCCGGCGCGCGGTAACGCGCTGCCGCCGCCGGCCGCGCCCTGGCAGTGCGGTGCCGTCGCCCCCCGCACGCCCGACTGGCGAGCGAACAGGCGTAGCGCGTCATCAAGCGTACCTGCCGGAATATCGAAATCGCGTGCGGAAGAAGTCGCGGTGCCGCCATCCTGCGCAAAGGCTGCGGTTGCGGGCAGCAGCGTGAACAGGCTGACACCGCACAGGCAGCGAACGGCACTGGAAAGCGCGGAATGCGAACGAAGCATGATTCCCCCTGGTTCGGCGGCGCCACACAATGCGGCGCCGGTTAATGCACTTGAGATGCATTTGCATCTTTGTCGCATGAAAGACCGATGCCGGTGGTGAATGCCCAACCCCGGGGCGTATTATTTTTCAGCGAATGATGATGGTTCCGGCGGGGAGGCGGGTGAGCCGGAGGCCCGCGCCCGCGGCAAGCGCAGCAAGCGCGTCGTCAGGGCGACGGTGCGGCACCGCGCTGACCGGCTTCGCCGTGTCGAGGTTGGCGAGGACGAGGACGGGCCCGGTGCGATAGCGTTTCACTTCGGCGATCGCTTCGGCCAGGGGCTGACGGTCGATCAGCAACTCGCCGTGACGCCAGGCGGCAACGCGATCGGTCCGCACCGTCGCGATCCGCGCAGCCGTGCCGTCGGCGTACCTGACGCGATCGCCCGCTCCGAGGCGAAGCGCCGCTCCGCCCTCGGTTCCAGCGACACGCACGGCGCCCTCGCTCACGGCGACCGGGCCAAGGCTGTCGAGCACCGCCGTCGACCCGTCGGCAAGCGTGACGGTACGGATCGCACCGGTCCCCGTCATGTGATCCGCTTGCAGGCGTGCGCGAGATCCGGCCCGGCCGTGCGAGGCAGCGACCCGCAGCGGCGCGCTTGCCGAACTGGGCGCGCCATCGGCCGGCGATTCGCCGCCGTCCACGCCGTGCGGGTGGTGCGATGACGGTCTGTTCGGCAAAGAGGCCGCGATGCAATTCCAGGTCCTGCCAGAAGGCACGCTCGCGTTCGAACGCGAACGCATGGGCGGTATCGGTGAGCCAGTGCCGGATCGCGCGCAGATCGGCGTTTCCGGCCTTTCCGGAAGCGAGTAGCAGCACATAGTCGCGCGCGCGTGCGTTGACCGCATCTTCATTGTCCTGGGATTGCTTCATCGGTGTCTCTCCACAACGATGACTATTCGTGCGTGCAAATGCCCAACCTCCGGATGCGTATCTTCGTCATTCTCCATCACGTGCCGCCGCAAGCAACCGCATCGCCCGTCGCATATGCTTCTCGACTGTAGTGGTCGAAACGCCCAGCCGTTCGGCGACGGCCCGCTGCGAGGCCTTCATAGCGATGGAGTTCGAAGATGCGCCGCGTCCGCTCGGGCAACGCGCGGGCCGCGGCCTCCACTCGTACCAGCGTGTCGCCGGCGATCATCACTCGGTCCGCCGCCAATATTTCATCACAGCCCCAGAGCAATGCCTGCGCCTCGATGTCGACCTGCGATCTCCGCGTTTCGCTCTTCAGATGGTCGATCGCGAGGTTTGCGGCCAGCCTGTAGAGATAGGCGCGCGGGTTGGCGATCGGGGGAACGTCCGCGATTCGTTGTGCACGCAGCCACAGGCTCTGCGTCACATCCTCGGCGTTGGCTCCGCTTCCCACGATGCGCTGGACGAAACGGAGCAGCGACGGCCGCTCGGCGACGATCAGCCTTGAAATAGCGCGCGCATTGGTCGGCATGCCGAGCACCTAGAGATATTGCGATCTATTCGCAATAAGGCGCCGTGCCTCGGTGCGCGGACGCTGCCCCGGGGGGCGAGCTTCCTAACCCCTCCACCGGATATCGGGCCGAGTGCTGGATAATGCGAAATCGTTCGCAGACTTCGCCCGCGCCGGACGAACCACGCTTGCACTAACGCCCTTGAGATAATAATGATAATTAGTTGCAATATGGAAGATTGCTCGTGGACAATGCTGATGCCCTTGGCATCCATGCTCGACTCGTGCTTCGGTCTGCGCGTTCCTGGCACCAGGCGAGGTTGCAGGAGCGCCCGCTGCAAGCAGCGTTATTCCGGCTTCTCGCACCGTCGAACCTCGCCATTCTCGCGCCGGTGTTCGACAGTCTCCTGCGGCTATTCGAGATCGCGCTCGGTCGCCCCATGATCGGAGGTGGGCTGGATCATGAGAGCGCGGACGAACACCTGCTGCTGTCGTTGCTCGCTGGCGCGAGGACGAGAGCAGCTTGTCTGTCCTGCAATCGCTGCCGCCCGCAACCTCCACTGCGCGGTCTGCTCGGTGCGGATCATGCTCAACCTGGCATCGCGAGACTGGCCGCTCACCGAGGACGTTGGGGCGAGGTCCGGAGCAATTGCGGGTGGCGATCTTCCATTTTGAATGTGCGGGTCGGAGATGCGAAAATTGAAGAACACGCCGAGGATCCTCCGGTTCATCGGAGTCCTAGTTGCAGGATCGGGTTTCGGGCTGGCGCTGATGAACCTGTGGCTCCGCATTGTTTGGATCGACGGTGCACGTCCCATCGCGGCGATTTCGGGAATCGCGCTTGCTGGCGCGCTGCTATGGTGGTGGCCCACCGACAAGGACGTTCTCGATTGGCTCTTTGGCGAAGCGGACAAGCACTAGACAGCGGACTTGGCGCGAACGCTTCCGTAGCTACCGATCATGGAACCACACTCGGCATGCTTGGCATACGGGAAGCCCGCTGATCGAAGGGAGTGCGCGTGACAAGGGATTTTCTTGCCGTTCGGAGTGCGGGCGCGGCCGGGATTCTCGGCGCCATCCTTTGGACCTTGGGCGATGCACTGCTTCTGGGCGCGCATGCAGCGCCCGGTACGTACCAACTGCTGCTCGGCACCTATACGGACCAGATACCGTTCAATGGCCTTGATCGCATGCTGCCTTCCTCCGAACAGCGGTTGGCGGCGGGAGCGCTGGTCGCAGATGTCGGGATAGTTTTCTATCTCGCCGGATGTTGGCACTTGCTTCAGGGTCTGCGTCCGGCGGGAAGGGCCTGGTCCTGGACGATCTTCGCGCTATTCGTCTGCGGCAACGCGTGGTCGCCATTGGGCCATGCCGGCTATTATGTTCGTGGTTCAAGACCGCTGGATGGGCCCGAGGCGCATCCCGCGATGCTCGGCCTGGGTGCGCAGTTCGACACGGTGCTGCGCGGTTTCCGGCTGCGATCATGTTGGGCATGACGGCCTGGCCGCGTTGGTTTGCGCTGATCGCGAATCCGGTATCGCTGGTCGGCATCGGGACCGGACTTGCGTTCGTAGCGCCCGAACCAGTTGCGACTTGGCTGGCCGGCGCGGCCTTCAACCTCGGTTTCCTGGTCCTCTATGTGGTTTCGACCGCGCTGCTCTGGAACGGTGCGGTCCAACCCATTAGTGCCGCAAGGCCCAACTGCGACGGGTGAACCACAGGATCATGGCTGCTTTGAAAGAGGGCCATCGGCTGTTGGGGTGCAGCCTGGGCACGTTGCGCTCTTAGAGCCTGTTTCGAGCCATGTCGTGCCCGTTCGCGCGGGCCTGGATTATGGGCTCAGCGGCGCGAGAGCAAAGCTCCGAGTTCGTGTGGATCGAGCTATCCGGCCGAGAGCAATCCGTGGGCGAGCAAGCCCAGACGGCGCACTCCATCCGCGATCCGCTCGTCCCAGCCATGTCCGGCGCTCAGGCGGAGGCAATTCCTGAACCGCCGGCTGGCCGAGAACACGTCGCCGGGCGCGAAACAGATGCCTTGTTCGAGCGCCTGGTCGAAGAGCGCGCGTGAATCGAAAGGCTTCGGCAATTCGAGCCACAGAACAAAACCACCGGAAGGACGACTCATCTTCGTTTCCGGCGGAAAACTTGCCTCGATCCCATCTGCCATGCTCGCGAGCGTTCCCTGCAGCAACTGGCGGACACGGCGCAGATGGGCGTCATAGCCGCCGCTCGCGAGAAATTCGGCGAGCGCGACCTGTGGCAGGACAGCGCCGCACAGGCTGAAGGCAAGCTTGCGCTCCATCACCTCGTGGGAGCGGCCGCCCGCCGCGATCCAGCCAATCCGGTAGCCGGGCGCCAGGCTCTTCGAGAACGAGCTGCAATAGATCGTATTGGCACCCCCATCGAGCGCGATGAATGGCTTAGGCCGCTCCAGGCCGAAATAGAGATCGCCATAGACATCGTCCTCGATGAGCGGGATGTCATGCCGTTGCAGGAGATCGAGCAGCGCCCGCTTGTCGGCTTCGGCCATCATCGAGCCGAGCGGATTGTTGAAGCTTGAGGCAATGGCAAACGCAGCCACCCGCTCCGTTTCGAGAAGGCGGCCAACCGCGGGAACATCGATGCCGCGGACGGGACCTTGCTCGAAAGCTCCCGGCTATATTCGCCAGCCATGACGCGCTTGATGCTCTTCATGACGTTGGAGGGCAGGCTGCCGTCGTTATCGAACTGCTCGGCGCAATAGTGTATATTGATGCCACGCTCGCGACAGATGAACTCGTAGTAGGCGCTCTCGTCGGCGTCCTGAAAGGCCCCGTCCGCCTCGCCGCTCTGCACGTCCGATATTCCCTGCGATGTTGAGACCGCTGCGCCCCTCGTCTGCGTAGCTGCGGACGATCTCGAAGTTCCGGCGCGCGGCGTAGCTGGCGATGACCTCGGCTTGGTTCTCGGTCGAGTAACGCTGATGATCCGTCGACATCCGCACATATTGCGCGGCACGCGTCGGTGCTGACTGTTCTGGATCCACGCGCACTTCGATCCCCGAACTCTGCCGCCATACTTTAATAGCGGCGTGATAAACAATCGATCTTCTATTGGAAGGAGGTCGGAATGTCGTTTTCGTGGGAACACCGAAATCTTCGCGCCGATAATGGAAACGGATTTCCCATTGACGTGCGCCCCTGGAATGTGACCGATTTTGAGTAGAGTCCGACGCAAAGGAGTCGGACGAGAATGAAGCGCAGCAGGTTCAGCGAAGAGCAGATCATCGCGATCTTGAAGGAGCAGGAGGCGGGTATGGCGACGGCGGAGGTGTGCCGGCGCCACGGGATCAGCTCACCGACGTTCTACAAGTGGAAGTCGAAATATGGCGGGCTGGAGGTGTCCGAGGCTCGGCGGTTGCGGGCGCTGGAGGACGAGAACGCGCGGCTGAAGAAGCTGCTGGCCGAAGCGATGCTCGACAATGTCGTACTGAAGGATCTGGCCTCAAAAAAATGGTGACGCCCGACGCTAGGCGGGAAGCCGTCGCTCATGCTCGTAAGCATCACGGGCTGAGCGAGCGGGGCGTTGTCGGCCCCGGGAGCCGACGGGATGATGCGCCCTTGCGGACGCGTCTGCGCGAGCTGGCGGCGGAACGCCGCCGGTTCGGCTATCGCCGTCTGGGCTATCTGCTGGCGCGGGAGGGCATGACGCCCAACCACAAGAAGCTGCGGCGCATTTACCGCGAGGAGAATCTGCGGGTCCGGCGTCGCGGCGGTCGCAAACGTGCGCTTGGAACGCGGGCGCCGATGCTGTTGCCGAACGGCCCGAACCAGCGCTGGTCGCTCGGGAACTGACGCGGCTGATCGGGCTGCGCGGCAAGCCGCACACGGTGGTCAGCGATAACGGAACCGAACTGACCTCGTCGGCCATCCTGCGCTGGTCGCAGGAACGTCAGAGTCGAGTGGCATTACATCGCGCCGGGCAAGCCGATGCAGAACGGCTTCGTCGAGAGCTTCAACGGGCGCCTGCGGGACGAATGCCTCAACGAGACGCTGTTCACGTCGCTGGCCCATGCCCGGTTCGTGCTCGCCGCCTGGCAGCACGATTACAACCACGTCAGGCCGCACTCGAAACTGGGCGGGAAGACCCCCGCCGAGATCGCCGCCAACGTGCCTGGGGGCATGCCCCCAGGCACGTTGCCATCCCATCAACCAACCATCATGAAGGAGCCGGACTCTACCTCTGAGTGGTAACAATCAGGGGCGCACGTCACCTCGTCCAAGCCTGCGCGCCGCTCAATTTACTCTGCCGGTTCGGCCACCCGCGTGATCGCGGCTTCGCCGAGACGGTCCTTGAAGAAGGGAATCAGGCGATCGAGTGCAATCCCGGTAGGCACGGGATTGTCATAGAGGTCGTAATGCGACCAGCCTTCCACTACGACGAGTTCCTTGGTCTTCGAGGCGGCACGGCCGTAGATTTCCATGCCGTCACGATACGCGCCAAAACCGCCGGGCTTGTCGCCAAAGACTAGCATCATTGGCTGGGTGAGCAAAGTTTCGGCAAAGGAGAAGGCATCCCAGGCTATCGCGGGGGCAGCGCGCGAGAAGAGTATCCGCGTGCCCGAGCCTTCGGCCGGACTGCGATTACGGTAATAATCGGTTGCCTCCAGTACATCGATATCGGTAATGCCCGCCGCCTTTCCTAGTTCGACGCTCGCTGGCAGGAAGATATCGACACGATCCTCGGTGCCCGCGTTCTCAGTTGTGCGCTGCGCGGCCATGGCTTCGAGTGTGCCGACAGGATCGAAGTTGCTGAAGCCTTCGCGGAACAGTCGCCCGAAATTGACGCCAGTGATGCTGACCACCGCCTTGATCCGCTTGTCGACGACTGCGGCCTTGATCGAATAACCACCACCGCCGCAGATGCCGAGGATGCCGATCCGGTCGGCATCGACATAGGGCAGCGTCTGAAGATAATCGATGACGTCGCGATAATCCTTCACCCGCTGCTCCGGGTCTTCAATCCAGCGCGGCTCGCCGCCGCTGCCGCCCTGAAAGCTGGCGTCGGGCACGATCACGACAAAGCCGGCCTTCGCCAGCCGCACGCCATAGACATTCCCGGCGGTTTGCTCCTTGCAGCTGCCGATGGGATGGTTTGACACCACCGCCGGATAGCGCTTTGTCGCATCGAAATCGGGCGGAAAGTGGAGATTTGCGGCGATATCCCAGTACATGCCGGGGTTACGGATGCTGACGGTTTCCATGATCGTTCCTTCTGCGCGTGAACGGCTCCATCCGCCAAAGGTTCGGCGGAGCCGTTCGAATCTAGAATCTATTCCGCGGCTTCGATTTCGGGGGTGAGGGTCAGGGCGAGCCGTTTGGCGAAGAAAGGTGCAAGCACCGAGATCGCTTCGTTGACCTCGGCTTCGCCATCGTAAAGCTGCATATGGTTCGAGCCTTCAACGACATGAAAATACTTGTCGGTACTGGCCGCACGTTCGAACAGATCCTCGCTCATCCATTTGCTGCCGGCCTCGCTCCCCGCTACGATCTGCAGCGGCTGGGTCAGGAAGGCCTCGGCCTTATTGTAGGCATCATAGGGAATGATCTGGGACAGGCTGCGCGCGGTCATATAGCCGGGCGCGGTCGGATATTCGGCGCGCGGGGTGTGGTAGTACTCCCATGCCTGGCGCAGTTCTTCATTCGGGGCATCTTCTTCCCTAAGTGGCGCGAGCGGGAAGATTTCGGGCGAGCCGCCCTGCGCATCCTTGCTGCGTGCGTCGTCTCCCATCGCGATCACTGGCGCGGCATCGGTGTCCTTGATGTTGTTTTCCCAGCCGTTGCGGAACTCGACCGATGGGGCCCCCCACGGCCTGATGCGCTGGTCGGTTGGGATTGGCGGTGTAGCCCGCAGGCCAAATTCCCATCCGGATCCGTCCCAACAAAGGGAAGGGGTCAGGTGTCGATCACGGCGCTGACATCTTCGGCGGAAAGTTCTCGAGCGGGGGGCCGCCCGTTCTCGCCCTGATAGGGCGTCATGGCGGGCGAAGCCCGCTCGGCAAGCTGCCAAGAGGCCCAAGCTGTTTTCCACGCCGGGGGGCGCCACGATGGTGGGGTATTTGCGGCCTTCCGGCCCCGGGAAATTCGTCACGGCAGCCATGGTGATCGTCCTTGTTCGGTTGGCGGCTGATTTCCATGGTTTTTTCCCAGGCGGCATTGCGGCAATTTGCATTCATTGCGATTACCGCAAAAACGCATGAGCCTAGAAATGAGGTGATGAATGCGCCGCGAGGAGATGGCTGATCTCGCTGCCTTCGTTGCGGTCGCCGAAGAGCAGAGCTTTACAAAGGCCGCCGCAACCGGTTCTTCTGGCCGGAGCCAGGTCGTCCGGAGGCTCGAAGAGCGGCTCGGGCTTCGGCTGCTATCGCGGACAACGCGCAGCGTGGCGCCCACAGAGGTTGGCGAACGCATTCTCGCAACCCTATCGCCGATGCTGCGGTCTCGTGCCGCATCGATGCGCTCAGCGAATACCGCGACAAGCCCGCAGGCAATATCCGGATCACGACGGTAGAGCATGCCGCGGCAACGATCTTGCGGCCTGCACTTGTGAGGATGCTTCCGGGGCACCCCGACATTCGTGTGGAGGTCATCATCGACTATGGGCTGACCGATATTGTGGCTGAGCGTTTTGACGCCGGCATCCGGCTTGGCGGATCGGTCGACAAGGACATGATTGCGGTACGGATCGGGCCGGATATCCCCATGGCGGTCGTGGGCTCTCCGGCATATTTCGAACGGTATGCGCCAGCGGCGACGCCCGACGAACTGGTTCGCCATCAATGCATCAATTTGCGGCTGCCGACGTCGGGAACGCTCAACCGGTGGAATTTCCGCCAGCGCGGGCGCACGCTCCGCGTCCAGGTCGAAGGGCAGCTGGTCTTCAATGCGCTCGCTCAAATCCACGATGCCGCGATCGACGGCTTAGGACTGGCCTATATGCCGCTCGATCAGGTGAGTGCCGACATCGAAAGCGGAGTCCTCGTCAGAATATTGGACAAATGGACCGAAGACCGCCTATCTTTATACCCCACCGCCGCTTTGCCTCGGCTGCATTCGTGCGCCGGACCTTCGTTATCGCTCCCCTTGAGCAATGCAGTTGAACGGCAGCTTGTTCACAATACCAGCTAGGATCGGACTGTCCGTTACCGGCCCATAAGCGGCGGGGCTGATTCGACACGACAGCCGGTCGGCAAGCCGAGGAGGCCGAGCCATTGGCGGGGAGGGGCGGCGACCTCGGCTTGCCTCGGGCGCATTTTTGCCGATCCCGCGTCGGCTGTCGCGAGCGGCCAGGCTGCCTTCGACGCCCCAGAGACTTTTATCATCTCGCCGGGCTCCAGAATCAGGTTGGGTTAGCTTGTGCGCGCCAGCAAGGCCTCGCGTTGCTTCGGCAAAGGGTTTCCGTTCTTTGCGGCGATCGCCATGTCCGGAAAAATTCGGTTGGCAATTGAAGCAGGGAGTGTACAGTCCCGCGCTCCAATGAGACAGAATTCGATTGCGCCCTGTCGAGGAAATTTTGATCCCCGCGCTGGTGCGTCCAAGGCGTCGGTCCACTCGAACCTTTCATCTCCAGACAGCAGCTTCCAGGCGATAGGTCTGTGCTCGCGTACGAGCGGATCAAGATCATGAACCTTGAGCCCGAACTCCAGCAGATATCCGTCGCGCATGGCTTCCATCACGTCGACACACTCAGCCAGATCGCTTGTGCATGCTTGGGCTAGGCTCGTCATACTTTGCAGGGCGAATTGCCAGCGAAGCTCCTCGCGGTCTGCGCGCCGCCCGAAGCCGGCCAGGGCTTGTGCGGTAGCAAGGCTATCCAAAGCGAATATGGACTCACAATAGCCCGTTCCTGCTGTACCTCCGTATCGATCATATTCAGGTTGATAGGTTCCGTATTCGAGAGCTGATACTGCGCGGCTCTCCAACAGCTCTCCGAGGTCCGCTTCCAAATAGGCTCGGATATCGGTCCACAGCACTTCCGGCTTGCCCTTCACCCGCCGCAAGGGATCCGCCCCAACCGGATGAAGAACGGGCTCTCCCCGCCAGCGCTCGAGGCAAATTGCGCGAACCGCGGATAGTGGCGCGCAATCCATTCGTCCGCTGTCGAGGAGCCGCAATAGATTCTGGCGTAGAGCCATTCCGACCCAGGCGCCCAATTCTTGGCATCTTCCGCAACGCCCCCCAGGCTTCGGCGCGCAACCGCGCCCAGCCTGGGCGGAGCGCGAAGTGGAATGGCGATTTCGTTCGCATTGGGTGCGCTAGACTGGTCATGCACAACGATCTTATCTGTCCCGGGTGCACGTTCGATTTGCAGCGACGGCCGCCGTCGAGCGGCATCGAGAAACAATTGCTGATCGAGATTGTGGCGTAGATCGAGTTCCAGAAAGTTGTCGCCCTCGACGACTCGAATCTGTTCTGGGATACCGCGCTGGCCTTGGACGACACGAAGCGCCGCTATTCCCTCCTTGACGATCTTCTTCACCTCGACCGGGTAGAGTGTCCAGCGCTCGCGAGAGAGCCTGACGCCCTGATAGGTGATTTCCGGGGTCCAAGAGAGAGTCGAACCGATGGCGCCCCAGCTCCATCCAACGATCGGCTCGCCTTGCCGCCCCAAAGCTCCAAGAAATCTATAGATCGGCAGGTTGAGCGCGTTGTCGAAGTTATGTGCATTACTCAACCGCGGAACGACCTGGCGGCCACTTGGCTTGTGCCACAGGAATACGGTGCCGGCGGCGCACGATAGCTCAAGGTCGCGGGGTGACAGGACCCGATCCGCCGCCACGCCGGGACTTCCCAGATACGCGATCTCAAATTCAAACATTGCCCACGCGGCCCTCCGGCATGTGGACGATTTCGGCGACAATCGGCCGATCATCAGATTCCGCCGGGCGCTGGAAATCCGCAAGGCGCGGCCCAGCAGCGTTCCGGCAGGGGGGCCATATATGCCTGAAAGATCGAACCCGAGTTCGCCATCGTCCTGCAGGAAGAGTGATCCAAGCGCGGCCGCAGTGGTCGGAAAGGAATGCGTAGACGAGAATTTTGCGATGTCTGCCCTTCGAGGCAGCGGGCGTGAGCGGCCCATTCTAGGAGGCAGCGGCTTGGATCAGAGCTCGCGAACGTGGCGCTTCTGAAGCCTCGCAACGAGCGTGGCGCCGAAAAGCAGTCGCGATGCAAAGTGGCAAATATCCAGGGCCGGAGAAACGTACCCTCGCTGGCGAATCGGGAAAATACGCCTATTGCCACGGTGGTCGCGAAGAGCGCGCCCAGGCCAAAATAAGCCAGGGCAAGTCCTTGGGGTTGAAGCATATTTTTTTCCCCGTCGGGAAAAAATTGCGCGACCGGGGGGGATCAACTGCCCCCAGGATGCAGCCATAACGGTGTAAATATTCGCTGCGGTCAGTTTTGTCCCTATCTGGTTTCGTTTTGCGCCCAAACACGCCCCCTTGGCGATGGCCGTAGTGCACGAGCTGTTTGAGCATAGGCAATTCTGCGCTGTCGGGAGTCCTAATTGCCCGAATGTCGCGAGAGGGCGGTCGCGTAGAGAGAGCGCCAATGCTCCGCCTTGCCCCGCTCGCGCTCAGCGGAGTGTATAGCCTTTCTTTCAGCCGCCCGGACTTCCTTCAATTGTTCCTCAAGACGGTTAACCTTATTCCTCAGAGCAGCCTCGATATGCCGATATTCTTCCGGCGTCCGCGAGGGCACTGTCACCCCATTGATCACTGACATTTCAGCACGGGGTCTCGCCGCGCTCCTCTCCGATCTCGGATGCGAAGTTGTTATACAGGTACTGCCTGCTAACCCTCGCTTCACGCGCGACGGAAACGAACGTGATAGCCTGGCGAGTTTCGCGCAGACGTCCAATCGCATCCTCTTAAAGGGGCCGCTTGTCGGGCTGGGCGGCCCGTTTTTGGCTAGGGCGGCGGATCGCCTATCTGCGCCGTTGCTCATAACAGAACCCCCCTTTGGTAGGGGGGGGGTTTTTTCCGTTTTTCGTTGCCCTTATAGCACCCCCCTTGGTTTCGATTGACCGAACGATAATATCAGTATTCTGAACGGCGTCCTTATTGCGAGTGATGCGTTTGCGAGTGATCTCTGCCATTCGCATCTGCCCCCTATCCTCGTAGGCGCGAGCTTCCTCCTCAAGCGCCTCAATCGCGCTGTAGAGGTTCCTACGCTCGCATCGGAAGTGTTCGATGTCCCCGCTGTCAGCGCGGTAAAACTTGCACGTCAAACAGGCATTTGCGTGCTCACACCATTCGCCGAGTTGGCCGGGGAGGGTGGCAACGAGTACTCCTCGCGGGATCGGAATCAGCTCGGTGCAAGCCGCCGCTTCCCCGCGGGGCATTGCCAATCGGCGATCCTTTAAAGGGTTCGTTTGGGCCCGGGGACCAAGGGGGCGACAATCACCAGCGCGCAGGCAGACAAGGCCGTCAGAGATTATCTCGCAGCCCAGCGATAGTTTCGAGAGTCCGTGGCTACATTGAGTCGTCGTCCCCCTACGCCGGTGCCGTTGGCAGCTACGTGCCCCAATTTCGTCCGTTCAATCGCAACCCCCATGACCCCGAAAACCCCCCGTATGATTCCCCGCTTTTTTCATCCCAGGCCGCACCACCCCTTGTTTTGAAGTCAGGCACAGCTTGAGGGGTTTGGCGATCGATATGCATCGCCTGCAATAGAGCCTGACAAAGCTTGCCTGGCACGCGCCCGGCCTCGCCCGCATCCGGTTGCTTTGGCGCGATTTGCAGCGCGGCAGGTGCTGTACTGGCCAAGGCTGGTGAGGCCATGAGTCTCACGTTAGTCGTAATAATAAGGCGAACGCTTGGTCCAGATCGAGCCGCGGTAGCGCGTGTGCAGCAGCCGGAAGGCCTGGTAGCCAACCCGGTCGTGCGCGCGTCCCCAATGGGTAATGCGGATCAGCCAGTAGAGTGCCTCGGGCGAGCGTGGATCTTTGGGGTGGGCGCGCGCATAATCGAGTAGGCTGGCCCAGGCGGCGACGCTGCCCGCCGGCAGATCGGCCCTGGTCTCGTCATTGTAGAAGAGGAGACGATTGCGCTCGGTCTGCGCCTGAGCTTGGCTGGCTGCTGCGAATTGCGGCAGGCGCAGGGGGAAGTCGCCGGCGCCGCAATAGCCGTAGCAAGCGAGGTCTGGTTGTGAGTTGTCGTAGCTTGCCGCCCAATAGTCCCATTGATTGTAGAAGGAGGGGAGCGGCGGAGCGACCGGATTGCGCGCCGGCGCCGGCAGGATCACCCAGTCCCGCCACCTTCCCTGCCATGCGCGCACCGTGCCTTGCGGGCGGGTCGCCGGGAATCTTGGCGAGTACGAATATCTCGGCAAAGCGTTTGGCCGGCCCGGGCCTTGTACGGCGGATCGTCAGCCATTCCTGACGGATCACGGGAAGCAGCGTGGCAAGTTCGCCCGCGAGCCGATCGATCGCGGCATTGTCCTGGAGTTGCACTGCGCGGCCGTAATTGGTGAGCGCGAGGTCGAGGCGAAGCGGCTCCGGCAGCGTGGCGCTCGCTTCCATTCGTAGGCGCAGCGGCAGCCGGTCGAGGATTGGCTCCCGGGGCCGATCGCGACCGGAACCTTGCTCTTTCCGGTGAGCGCAAGCCGTCCATCGTAGCGCATCCAATCGGGCTGGAAGCAATTCTCCGGCGCCTCCGAGCAAAAGGCTCGCCGGAGTGCATGGCGCATCAGGTCGGGCAGGCTTGTCGCAAGCTGGGTGCGCAGGCCGAGGAAGAGGTTGTGGTCCGAGCTTGACAGATCCGAGGCGAGGATCGCATCGACGCGTTTTCGAAGGGAGGCAACATCGTCTCTCGCGAAGGTGAGGCGCATCTGGTGGTATTGTGCGGTGAGCCAGGCTGGGCTGTCCTTGGGCACTGCAGCCGCATCAACCGCTAGCGTCCGGGCTTGTGGGTCGCCGGTACGCGCCAGCGCCAGTGCGGCAACGAGCCAATGCACCTTCTTGGTGACTGCCCAACGCTCCGTTGCATGGGCAAAGGCCTGGTCGCGCGCTCCCGAGCGCAACGTGGCGAGCCAGACGGCGAGATCGGGGCGCGGCGTGATCCTGGTGCTCAGCGTCACATAGTCGCGCAGGCCCTTTGCAAGATCGGCGACCGGGGCCTTGGCCTGCAGTTCTTCGTCGAGCTTCTTGAACAGGAGGTCTGGATGATCGCGAAAAGCGAGCGCTCGCAGCATGCCGTGGACCTGGTCATATCCATAGGCATTGGGCTGTGCCTGCAGGGGCGCTATCGCCGCGCGCGCGGCGAAGGCCTGGGGCGAGGGATGGGCAAGCGCTTCACGGTGCCGGGTGCGGGCGGCAAGGTACAGGGCTTTGGGCTGCCAGGGCGATGTCTTGTCGTGCGCGATCGCCTGGAAGCGGTTGAACGCACGTCGTTCTGGCCCTGTAGAGCGCGAAGGGGCTTCCTGATACAAGCGGTCCGCGTGCAACCGGGGGCGATTGGGCATCGCCGCGGGCAGTACCGCATCGGGCTTGCTGCATGCCTCGAACACGGCGTTCTGGGTGGCGAGCCACGCCTTTACCGCGGGGTTGTGGGCACCGAAGCGGGCGACCCGGTCGCGCAGCGTCGCTGCCGCGGTATCGAAGGCATCGCGAAAGCAATTCGGGATGCTAGTATAGTTGGGGCCGCGTAGCTCGGTGGCGATCCAGACCGAGGCAGGCGGCAGGCCGGGGACCAGCTTCGTGGCGTTGGCCCAGCTTGCAACGCCGTCCTCCGCGCCGCCCATGGTGGGCAAGCCACAGCAGCTCCGGTTGAGTGTGGTGCCCGCCTCCTGGCCGACCTCGAGCCCGCTCATCAGCCGCCACTGAAGATAGAGCAGGCCGTCGGAGGAATTGGTGAGCAGCACACCCATGCGGCCCTTGTATAGCGCGGCGCGCTCGGCCTCCGTCCCGCCATGGCGATCGATGAAGATCGTGAGGGGCCCCGGATCGCCAGATCCAAGGGCTGGTCCGCTCAGCAATCCACAAAGAGCAAGCACCGGCATGAACGCCGCCGCCAGACGCCTCATCGCCACGCCTCCGCTGCGCGTTGCGCTTGATTGAACGCCTCGGGCGTCCAACTGCGCGGATTGAACAGGTAGACACGCCGTCCCGGCGGTCCGCGGGCGATCAGGGAATCGCTCGATATCGCAAGGGCGTCGCGGCACCGAGGATTGCGGAAATCTCCGCCATCCGCCAGCGATTTCTCGATGGCCGGCCCGTCCCTTTTCATGCGGAACAGCATCGGTACGATCTTCGCCGACGGGTGCCTGTTCAATCCAGTTTAAATCCCAGGATCAAGCGCGGTCATCAGGCCGGTTTATTGGGAGGCCCCGGCGCAGGTCGGTGAGCGCGTCGAGGAGTATCTCGCGCTCGGATTTCCGCACTTCAAAGTCAAGTTGCACGCGGGGCCTTGGTCAGGGTCGCGTAGTGGAGGACCGCTGCCGCCAACTGGGCGCGCAGCTGTGGCGACCAGCGCAGCGGCTTTGCGTGGTCGATCTGGACATGGACGACGATCGTCGCGGGCGCCTGGTTGCTCTTGGAGCGGGAAGTAGCGGCCGCGGGCTTTGAGTGTGTCGCCTGTCAGTTCGATGAAGCCGGTCTGGAGTGCGATCTCGGTGGTGCCGGCAAAGCGCAGGTCTTCGGGCCGCTCCCACGCCCATAGGATCAGCTGCGAGGGTGCAGTCTTGCTCGGCTGAGTATGGCAGCCGGCAAGCACCAGGAGCGAGGCGAGAAAAAGGCGTTTGCGCACTTGCAGAGCCTAGGGGAGGCGGTTGATTCAACTGGAAGGCGAGAGCCCTAACGCGCCAGGGTCATCCAAGCACGGCGGACGGACTACAACACCGTGCGTCCGCACAGCAGCCTCGGCGGCATGGCGCCCGCCGAGGTTATCAACCCCGCCACGGGCATGAAGACACCGAAGCTAACTTAGCAGCGGCCTGAAAACGGGGCGCAGGTCATTATGACTGGAGGAACTTTGGGGAGCACGTCAGAGCACGTCAACTGCCTCAGAGGATTTGAAGAAAGTAACCACGGACATCTACATGTCGGGCACTTCTATTCGAGACATGAGCACCTCGATGGCCTGGCGCCACGCCACTGCCTCCAACGGCACTCCGGAGGCGGCTATTATCGGCGAGCCGCCAAAAGTCCTGCAGCCATTGAGAATGGAAAAGTAAATATCGCATTTGATGCCCCCTGCCGTAACGGTATCGGTCACAACTGTAGCGGACCGGGCGTGCTCCATAATTATCAGGCACCCCGCCACGACAGCCAGAAGCACTGGCACGAAGGCTCCGCCGACCAAGCCTATTAGCCAGGAGCTCATCGTCGGCAGCGAATTCTTCAGCTTCGAGCATATCACTCGCGCGAGAAGAATGGCGACGCCTATGCTGATAATGAAATAATACATGAAAATGCCAGCCATCCGACTATCATCTTTCCGATCCGCCAGAATCGGGGCAGTCGGAAAGGATTGAAGAGAGGAGGGAGATGTCGACATCTCCCTCACACGCAAATGGTCATTTGTTAAGTATCGCCGTGTACAAGTCAGCTGCGGCAGGTGTAAAGCCATCGGCACCCATTGCAGGGAGATTACTCTTCAATCGATAATAGTCTTCGGCCATTTGGGCCATGGCCTCGACATTCAGCGATGCCTTGCCCGCGGGGGTCATGGCCCGCGCCAAATCCGCGGCGGTGTAAGTGTAGGTATTGCCTCCAAGGAGACGCTCTGCCTGATCGCCGATCCAAAGGCGATATTGTCCAACATTACTGTTATTATATTGCATGACGTGGTACATTTCATGCACGAGCAAATCCATGGTGTCTGGATTTGTAGAGAAATCAAGCAAGGCGAAATTCCGATTGACGGCAAGGTCGGTAGCTGACCAGGTCGTTGCAGCCACCCCATCCCACTCCATACCGCGAATGCCGGGGAATTGGCCACCCGAGCGGATCTGGACAGCGTCAAGCCAGCCTCCCCCGCCCAGCCCTTCAGGATTTTCATCTGCCCGGGTGGCCACTGGGTCCAAAGCACCGGGTCAACGGAATCCATTCAGCCCCGTGCATTGCTCGCCTGATCTTGAGAATGAAACCGCCTTGGCTGAGATGGGCTATCAGGGACAGAGGCATGAAGTGCCCTGAATTCAGACCTGTCCGCAACATGGTGTTGAAAATGGTGGGGGTCCGCCATTCCGTCGGAAAAGGGTAATGGAGAACGGCCAGAAACCCCACCACAGCACTCACGGCTGGATATCGTAGCCGATGTTCGTCGATGAAGGCGCCGACGGAGCGCAATAGCGGCAAGCAATTCGCAGCTGAGGGAAACTCGACGGTATTTCCCGTCATATCTTGCTG